>JABWIB010000969.1:12301-23883 GCA_016617825.1 Platyplectrum ornatum
CAAGCAGAGGCTCCGGACACAGCGTCCGGAGCCTCTGCGGCTTTTTACTGAGCGCAGGGAAGCGGGGCATAAGGCATGCCCCTCTCCCTGCACTCTATTCAGGAACTCTGAATCAGGTCCGTGGTTTCTAAATGTACTCAGATCAGCTCACCCTCAATATTCTCATAAAGATACCCCTAATCAAAAATAATTACTGATCACCTCCCATCACCTTTATAAGCAGTCTAGTTAAAAAAGCTTAATGAGAAAGCAGATAAATATATATGGCACAGCCTAGTATCCAGCATTTAATATTTTTAATTCAATAACCATGGACCAGAACCAAAGTACCAACATGCAGCTCTATTAGTGCAGAAACCATCATTAAGCAGATTTCCATGCATGTGAGTATGGAAATTAGCATTGAGATACAAACATTAAGCTTTCCACATTGGCCTTATCTTGAAATCAAGGCATAGTGGAAAACTGATTAGTGTGCAAAACCGTGCTTACACTGTTTAGGCACACTGTTATTGGAGAGGTCCCCTACGGTGCATTATTCTGCACTAATTTGCATGTGTTTTCTACAACCAAAATGAGGTAAATAACACAATGTACAAAATTTTATTTTGCGGGTGTGCTGTTATTGCGTGGATATGTTATGTAACCATGGTCGAATAAAAAATGTAGAAGTGGTAGTAGGGTAAAAACAGAGATGAATGGTGATTTATAGTTTTCCATGTGGCATACCACTCTATACATCCCCACTTTGAGCCCTGATGTATTATTACAGAGAGTTATGCTACTGTAATTGTTTAAAGTGTTATATGACCAGAATAACTACTGTACAACGAACACCAATGGAACGCAATATCTGTAACAAGTACTACTACCACAAGGCTATATACAAAAATATAATTAACAGTTCTACTTAAAGAAGCCTTTTTAGTTATAGTGCATTTCATAATGTTAATAGAAAATAATATCTTCTGAAATAGACTAAAATCATAAATAGCAATATCAAGTTACATTCTCATCTGTACATAGAAGTAATTATAGCAGCTCGTAACTGATGTTTATCATCCCAATAGGAATTTATTAAAAGAGCAAAAATAAAAACCTTATCCAATTTAATCCAAATCATATGTCCACATGGACTAGCAGCAGATGCATAATCATAATGTGCTTTTTATATAGTCAAGCACACATAATGGCAGTGATATAGCAAAATATTTAAAGATGCAAATTTCTCCACATTAGATCGTGGCATTTGCGTAATAACCACCTATGTGTATTCATGAACAATCAAGATAGTATATTGTTATAAAGACCTCTCATTGCGAGATTAAACCTTTACTACAGCACCAAAGTCCAGTGATCTTAGTCCATGTTAGTGCTGTATATATCAAATCATAGGCCATATACCCTCAGTATTGCATTGTATAAGATAGTAAGATGGAATGCCTCGTTTCCATGGGAAAATGCATAGGATGATATATCTCAGTTCAGAATAGCATTCCAAAGGCAGATCTCTGTTAATATAAAGCAAATTCCTTGTATCAAATGTTGCAATTCAGCATAGAATCACCCACAAATATGTCAGTCTATATAGTAAAATGTTGTTCTCTTGCAATATATATATATATATATATATATATATATATATATATATATATATATAATGCTGCTCATGTTCATTCTAACAAATGTCTAGCCAAAATAAAAATATATATATAGTAGGGAACTGTACTTTACTGTAAGACAAGGTCCCATATCAATAAACTTGGTTCCTGGGTACACATGATTTAGCAACAATTGGACAAAAGCAGATTGACCTAATCTACAGAAATATCCAAAGAGTTATTCTACTTCATTGACTAATCCCCGCATGAACACATATTCGTCCTTCTGACTTAATTTTCTTTAAGTAGAGTTGTTTCTTATACAACCTGCTAATGTATTTTTGTACACCAGAATAACTAAACATGGCTCTGTAACTGTTGTTTTGCATGAGGTATATTAAGTCTGTAGAATAAAAGGATTGTTTCCTTGCTGTCAAGTCAATTTGCTTTTCTTTCATCATAAAATATAAAAATTGTATGAAACAAATAAAAAGCTATACATTGATCCACATTTCTGATTAATTTTATCTTAATTTCAATTATTTAATTCTTAAGATTAATGACACACAATGAAGGGGCTACATTCAGTTTTCAATTCTCTGTTAGAAAATCTATGGTGGGTTGTATACTTACTGAAATGTATATACATTTGAGCTGGAGAACTTATGGTAGAACCTTGTTGTGAGAGGTCCATCATTATAAATTGGAGGGATTCAAAATGGGCAGTTTTAAAATAAAAAAAAACCTTAATTCATAAAAAAAAGTGATTAATGACAAAAGTTTATCATGGGAACAGTTGTGGAAGTGGAAAATTAGAAGATATTTGAAGTTATCAGTAGAAATGCTGGTACCTCCACTTCAGGCCCTGATGCAGAACACAAAAATCTGATTACAAAATGTATATTAGACTACTTCTTTAATGAGAGCAGAACTTCTAATTAGTTACTTAGTTAAATTATATATATTTAATAATGGCTAATACTAATGTAGTTACTTCTATTATTACGTCAAATACTATTAATACTAATACTGCTGCTGCTACCTTAGTTGAAATCTCATTTAGTTTATTTTGAGCTCCTAAACACTATACTGAAAGAATTCAAGTACTGTATAAACATAAGGATAAAAATGTCACCTCACTGCGCAGATATTTTTTCTTTCCTGAATGTGTCTGGCAGTAAATCATGACTAACATTTGATATCATAAATGCCTGAAGTGAGTAAAATATATGTTGTGTGCTGCACCAGGACGGTTTGTTCTGATTACTCTTGTTAAGAATCCTGTCGAGGTTCGCTCATTTTTTTCTTTTGAAAATATTAGATTGCTTGAAATATTTAACTGTCATGAAAAGAACACAATGATAACCAATGACAATCTCTGCATTAATATAATCAATGATCTCATTTATTTTTAATAGAAACCATTTTGAAAGTCATTGGTTTACTTCAAAGTAATCTTTTTCTCTATCAAACTAACAGCGGGAAAGTCTAATAAAAGAAAAGATTTTCTCTAGAGGAAACTGAAAAGGAAAGTAGGCTTTTTATGCACTGTCAGGTCAGGTCAACATGGCACAAAATGTACTTTCACAATCCTTTACAGCAGAGATGAGTTTCCCAGCTGTGGGTAATGTAATGATTTTAACCTTGAATTGAATGCCACAAAATGTTAAATATGGATTTATTAAAGATGAATGGTGAAATATCAACACTGAAATATTATCATTTCTAAAGGTATATCCCAGTTTAAGACATAATGGAGCCAATGAATACAACATGGAGAATGGTCTTAGGTATAGGTTATCTTTAAAAAGCAATCGTCATTTGTGTCATGTTAAGAGTAGCGAAAGGCACATATTTGTAGCATTTCAAATCAGACTTTTACATTTAGATCAATTTAAGGTAATGGCATAGGTATAAAAAGGAAGCAGATAATACAGCTGAGCTTTCATTTAGTATAAAATACATTTTATGATAGATGCAGCTCCTTATAAGAAATTGATGGGTTTCATTAAACACTTACCTACGATAGCACTGAAACCATGGCTGCCCATAGCAATGCAGGGCACTGGGGCCAAGCATACTCTGGGCTCCCCCTTTCCCAATTTGGCCTGTGTACAAGTTGGCCACCAGTGGAAGCAGCTTAAAAGTTGTTTATATAATTATAGTTATAGCACTAAGTATAGTTTATATATGAACAGTCGCCACTGCAACTTTAGAAACCAAGCTGCTGTTGTCTGTTACAGTATATAAAAATGCTACGAAACTCGGCCTTGTAGCATCAGAGTGTTTGATTACCCTCCAAGTATGATGGCAATGGTGCTGTTAACTGTTTTATTTCTGGCACTTAGATGGGCAGAAACAATACTAGTACTAATATAATGGTATCACATTTTTGTTTTGACATGGGTGAGTGCTCAACAGTGTCCAGGAGTAGCATCATACCACATTTACATCACGTAGCATTTATCACTTTTCTGTCAGGGTAATAATACAAGGGAAACCGTAAAGCAATGTAAATGTTTGCACATACAAATGTAAAGTCGCCATCCAATGCACCGTTAACCTATACACACCTTCCATCAACCCAGACTACACTTACTTTGCCTGCCAGTTGCTTACCATTCTGGATTACTCACCTGAACTTACTCTTTCCAAGAGGACACGGTTGGGGGAAGTTTCCCCCATAGAAGAGATCCGGGATGAATATGAAAGAGGCAGTGGAGAGTGAAGCCATTTTTACAACCTCACTACCTCCCTTGCTGTATTCCTCTGGCACTTCTTCCAGTTCTTCTCAACTTGACCAGGGTGTTCTTCTTCCTGATGCAGATCTTTCTTCCCCCTTCTTCTGGTATACTACAGCCTCTTCTTCTGGCACTTCTCTCCCCCAGCTTCTCCCAGCTCTTCTGCCTTCTTCCTGGAGTTTTCAGGAAACTCTGAATATGGCACTCTCTTTCTCCCAGTCCTTCCTGGAGGCAAAGAGTTTCATAGATGGCATAGCAAGGATGCATACTGGCACTGTAGGGGTATCCTGTCCCAGTGCTGGGGCCTCTCCAGCATTGTCCGGCCAGTTCCTCCCCAAGGCACTTCTGGGGGTTTTACTTTCCCCAGCACTGGTGACACAAAAGCCCGCTGCGCCCACGCAATCAAATGGCACACTGTGGTAGCTCTTGCAGAAAGTACTTAGCATAGTTACAAAATATTCAGGAGACTCATAAAACAACAAAAAATTACATAAAGGGACATAAATATGTTCTCACTCAGTAGTATCTCACAGGGATGTCCCCTGCTTGGTTTCTAAAGTTGCAGTGGCGACTGTTCATATATCAACCATACTTAGTGCTGAGTGCTTTTCATAAACAACTTTTAAGCTGCTTCCACTGGTGACCAACTTGTATACAGGCCAAATGCCCCGAGTATGCTTGGTCCCAGTGCTCTGCATTGCTATGGGCAGCCATGGTTTCAGTGCTATGGGCAGCCATGGTTTCAGTGCTATTGTAGGTAAGTGCGTAATGAAACCCATCAATTGATTTAGGCTCAACATAGGCACAGCACGAACTATGACTGGGCTGCATGGTCAGTTATTTCCAGGGTTTTATGACCGGTCAAAAAATGAGTGATTTCTAGTTGTAAGTGACCTATTAACAAATATTGGCCTACATTTACTAAGCAGGGAAATTGGAAAAAGTAGGAATGTTGCTCATAGCAACCATAAAGATTCAAGCTCACTGTTTCATTTTACATACTGGCAAATGTGAGATCTGGGCATTTCCATATTTCAATCTCCCTGCAATCTCCCTGCAATCTCCCTGCTTAGTAAATTTAGGCCATTGTCTCCTTTATTAATAGAAATAAAGATAATGGTGAGCTACTTGCTAGAGTGGTAGGAATTTCTATAGGCAAAACATTCATTCATGCTTTTAATACATTTAACAGATTTTTTTTTAGTTTCTACCTTCCATCTGCTCGAATTTTTATAGGTGTCTATATCAAGATTTCTGGGTCTTCTTTTGACCTTTCTAATAAACATACATCTGTTATGCAATATGTTAAAACAGAATACATGCAAAGTTTGCAAGACTGTTTGTCTTTTATAGTCAAGGTTATCCTGCCAGTCTTCATAATTGTACCATTTTACATTTCTACACCCTGACCTTTTTTTCTCACTGCACAATCTGCTTTTGATAGCTTATTTTTCTTATAGAAGGAAGAAGCTACAGAAGGATTAGTTTGAAATCATTACACCAGAGCAAGCACATAATATAACCCCCTCACCATACAGGTGCATGGAGAAAAATAGAAGGTGGAAAAATTATTGCTCTTTTACTACAATCAGCCTAAAGAACAAAATGTCAGAGGCGATGAAGGCGGAATGGAGTAAGATGGATGGCAGAAACACAACACGAGAACAAAAAGCAAAGCAGAATCTAAGAAATGTGGATATTGCTATTATTGCAGGACCCACAACCTGGTTCTGATTTCTTACCTAGAATCCATGGTCTTTGGAAAAGGTTCAAATACCAAAAATGGGAAAGCCAAGAAAGAGTTCAAAATAATGCCTTGCTCTAACTAGTTCATGTACTAGAATATTCCAAGTTCACTCCCCCAAGTTTGAGTACTTACTAATCCAGTTCAGTTGCAGTTCCACATTGCTCAACATATGTACAAATATTGAGTAAAAAATACATTTATATAACTGTTATTCGTTTAATCTCATGTTTCCTACACTGACACATTATTACATCCAAACTTGATCTCTAACTCTAATTCTATACACTAATATACACTAATACAGCATTCTCTTATAGCTGCCCTTGATAAGTTTAATACTTAGTCATTCTCAAGCTTACTCAAGCCTTCAACAATATTACAAATGGTATAATTGAAGTACCAAGTGCAAACTAAAAAAAAAAAATGTTGCTAATATTTGTCAGTTTTAACTTTTATGTATAGCAATGGACAAAAGATATTACAAAAGCATCAACCTGGAATACTGTACACGGCACTGCACAATAAATTGAAAAACAAGTAAATATTTTAATACATAAATTTATTACTATATATAATTAGTTTATATTATTATGTCTGTTACGTTATATAGTAATATCAATTTTGTTGGATAATCTAGAACATTTTTTTATAAAATATATAGCTGCATCATGCTGCTTCAATTACCCATTTCTATATGCTTTGATGCAGGTTTCACGGTTAAAACATTTATACATATTGACAAGCTAGTACAAGTTTATACAATATATATGTAAAAAATGGATAGGACTTACTTTTCTCCACTATATTCTTACATTTTTACAGTGGTGTCTTTGAAAAAAACATTTTGACTACTTACTGAGTAGAAACATAAGGATTAACAAAAAAACTCATATTATGAAAAGTATGAATACTCTGTACCCCATGATGTCATTATGAAAGGTCTCAAAAGTGAACATTATTTGAAAAGGAAATTAGATGCACAAATACATTGTATTCTACAGATATCTTTATTTTTCAACTTTATTTAAATAAAAAAAACTATAGTAAAAAAATATAAAGAAACAAATATAACCATTTGGCTTTCTATGGCAAGCAGAGAACAAAAAATACATATATTATTTTGTTTAACTTAACAGCTCGTAGAAATTAAAGTCAGTTAAAATATTGTAACAAAATGTATGAGAAAATCTTTGTGTGGCTGTCTGCAAGTAATTGCTCTACTCCAACCATTGCTGATTAAATTACATTTCTGTTCTTAATTATTAATATTAACATAATTAAATTTTATTGCAGTTCTTAGAAATAGATCTTTCAATTTGCAACCTAGTGCAGTCTATATCTAGAAAAGTAGTGCAAAACTAATGAAGATGTAGTCAAGCATGTAAATTAATTTAAATGACTTATTTTTTCCCACAAATAATCAACAATTAGTGGAAATGTTTTTACTAATGCTTAAACATCCAACCATTAATACAGAATAGGCAGAGCACTCAGAGAACAATGATTGTTAATCCCATAGGGATTATTCTCCATAAAATATAAGATTCCAATCAACCCAGGGTGCCATTTTAATTAAACAAAGAACTAATCCATTTTGTAATTATTATTATGTATTTTTTTATGTTTGGATATGTTTCATAGATTGAAAGTCAATTTAATTCTTAAAAGAACAGCACATACTCCTTGTAAAGAAATGTCTCTAATAATTTCACGATAAAAGTATGTATAAATCCCGTCCCTCCAGACTTCAAATGGGAACATATACCACAAAATTGCAGGTCTGGAGGGATGAGGCTTAAACAAGGGGTAAGGCTTCAATTGTGTTTTTATATATACATTTGCATTTTGTTAATCTGCGCTTAGAATGGTCACTCTTTTCCCCATTCTCTCCAGGGACGCTCTTTCACCCACCCAAAACAAAACTACCGTCATCCCTCTTCTCTAACATTCTCTTCACGGACACATACCGAACCTGGCACAAACTATCCAAATGCCTAGACTGCACCCATCCCCTCACTTAGTATCTTTATGGGGCAATCCTATGATTTCTCCTGAGCTAGCGGGCTTGGCTTTCTCACATTGGCGGGCCAAAGGCATTTTATCCATCAGGGACGTCTTTGATCCTGGTGGCAATTTGGCTTCCTTCCAACACCTCAATAACCTGTATCATCTGCCCCATACTAATTTCTTTTATTACCTTCAAGCCTGCCACTACATCCTCTCTCTCACGGATCATAAAATCCGCTGGCCCCATGCACTCTGGACACACTCCTTAATTTTTTCCGCACCACCAAATTAAAATCATTTGTGCTCCGATTTCCTGCTGAATGATGTCCCTAAACTCTGAAGTAAGGTATTCCGTAATTGGCACTGTGATATTCATGATCTTGCCGTGAAAATGGTTGTTCTCAGCCCAACTCATTGAGATTCATATTTGTATACTTAATAGAGCATACATATCACAAAATCTGAGGCACCACTATGTCCTGGAGACAGACATTATTTGTCCGAAGTGCAAAAGAGATAAAGCTACCTTCTTCCACAATTTTTGGTCCTGCCAGAAAATTTCCAAGTTTTAGGACAAAATTTTGGCCCTGTTAAAAGGCACCCTACACATTGGCTTGCCTAAACACCCGATCCCCCTACTTCTATGTAATTACGATCTCTGGCACTTTTACCTTGCTACACCACCCTTAGCCTCGCTTAAGTCCTGGGGGACATTAGTCCTTACGCTTGCACATAGAGCTATCCTTCACAATTGGATCTCCCCAATCCCCCTGGCTGTGACTAGACTACGACAAAATGTACATGACATTTTGTATTTAAACTGCAGTGCAGCATTTATGGACTTACTGTAGGCCCACTACCTGGTATCTTCTGCACTTTGACAATGCCAACAAGACTGCACCCTCTTGACCTTAGATTTTAATGATTCCTCCATCTCCCCTCTGATTCCCATACTCTAGACCCCTACCCCCTTCCAGGACACGTGTTTTCTCACATATTGATATCAAATAATATCTATCTGGACAGGAGGCTTGTTTTGTCACCTTGTTTATAACCACATATTTTTATTGTTGTTTACTTGGCCTTACCCTCAGAGACTCAAAATGCTACTTTCATCTCCCCTCCCTCCCCACCCTTCTCCCCTTTCTCTTCTCTTCCTTCTTTACCTCTACTTCCCTGACATTGATGGTCTGTATTATTATGTGTACGCTATTATGCTCTGCACATTGTTACCACATCTATGTTTGAAAATGTAAATAAAATGTTATTAAAAGAAAAGAACAAAATATATATAAGTAGATGAAATGTTTAAATTTATATAACATTATATATCATGCTTTTGGGTGACTGTCCCACTGTCCCACCCACCTACCAGTTTGTCCTAATAAATGGTAGGCATTGAGGTTTTTTTGTGGTAGGCATTGAGGTTTTAAATAAAAGTAAATTTTGCCTTGATTGTTTAAAAAAGGGCCAGGGCTTTGGTAGAGCGAGGGGCAAGATTATTTACCCAGTGTTTGGCCCCCTTAAAGTTTTGGAAGTATGTTATAGAACTGGTCCAGACTTGTGAAACTCACCGCTCTGTCACTGCAGTTGGCGGTTGTTAGAGGAAGTTGATTATAAACAGCGCTGTTTCTAAATGACTGCTGTCACTGATTACTTATGTATAATCAACTGCAACAGGTTTATTGTTTATAAACAACTATTCAGCAGCATCCGATTGGTACTTGCACAGTTATGGCACTGGCCTGAGAATGTGTTAGATGGGAAAGGAGGGGTGGTCCCAAAGAGGCTTTTCCATGGGCCCTTCCACTGCTAAGAAATAAGGGTAGCCCTACTCATGCTTCTGTTTGATCTCTTAGTTTGCTTCTTAAAGAAGAGAGATTAAAAAACTTAATAAAGTAAACAGACTAATTCAGTCATCAAGTAATAGCAAAACCAATTGCAAGTGTACACAAATGCTAAACAGCTTTCATGTCAAACTGTAATTTAGGTTAAAACAGTATATATTTCATTATATTTTACTGTGCATTTCAAACCCCTCATCAGCTACCTAGTGTCTCTATGTATCTAGTGTAATACCATTTTTAAATAAAAATCCTTTTTCATCTTTTTTACTATACTGTAATCAAAATGAAATGATACCTTTTAAAGCTGTTCAGTAATTATGTGCAATAAGGAACAACTAAGTATTTTCCCAAAGGTACAAAAAATACATTGACTTATTTATCCATCGTATTGCAATATAGTTTATACATTTGCATTTATGCATTTATATTTTTTTTTATTATATATATTTTATTTATTCAAAAACTCTTTGGGAGTTATCACATGCAGGCAGGGCTGCCAAGAGGGGGAAAGAGGGTATACAGTTTACCCGGGCCTGGGACTGTGTATTATGTGTGCATTATGTGTGTATTATGTGTGTATTATGTGTGACTGGTATGTTTGTATTATGTATGTATTATGTGCGACTGGTATGTGTGTATTATGTGCGACTGGTATGTGTGTATTATGTGCGACTGGTATGTGTGTATTATGTGTGTGTATTATGTGTGACTGGTATGTGTGTATTATGTGTGTAATATGTGTGACTGGTATGTGTGTATTATGTGTGTATTATGTGCGATTGGTATGTGTGTATTATGTGCGACTGGTATATGTGTATTATGTGTGACTGGTATGTGTGTATTATGTGTGTATTATGTATGACTGGTGAGTGTGTATTAAGTGTGTATTATGTATGACTGGTGTGTGTATATTATGTGTGTATTATGTATGACTGGTGTGTGTATATTATGTGGGTATTATGTGTGTATTATAATATATTTACAAAATAACAAAAATAAAACAAATGTGCCTTTGCCGATCTTCCCAGCAGAGCCCCCAGGGGATGCCATGATTGCGTTGGCACCGTGTGACCCCAAAGCAGCTAATTCCAACAAGGAAGAATGCAGGTAAGTCTGTTATTATTTTATTTTATTTATCCCATTACGCCACTAAGCACCTGCAACATAACCATAGCACAACCCACCCCCCCCTTTCCCGGGAATTTTTTTTTAAATCAATATTTTAAAAATTGTAATTAAATTGCTTAAAGTGTTTTGATATGGGGAGGGGGGGGGCAAAAAGTTACTCTACCCGGGCCCAGAAATTCTCTTGGCGGCCCTGCATGCATATCTGGATCTGGGCCAATGGTACAAATCTGATAAGTGAGAATATAGACTTTTGATTCTGCTGAGCAAGATACTTGTTTAACTCTGCATAATGTAATGTTTATAAACATAGAAACATAGAAAGTGACGGCAGATAAGAGCCACATGGCCCATCCAGTCTGCCCAGTTGTGTATTTAAAACTATACCAACCCAAATTTATTCTATATTTTGTTTGACAATACCCTTATATTTATCCCAAGCATGCTTAAACTGTTCTGTAGTATTAGCCTCCACCACTTCTGATGGGAGGCTATTCCACTCATCAACTATCCT
>JABWIB010000969.1:31369-57438 GCA_016617825.1 Platyplectrum ornatum
CCCATCACAGGCCCATACACAGTAGACACATTGTTGCTTCGACTGGCATTTCAGCATGAACAGTGCAATAAAGCTTTGACAGGTCACTGAAAATTATTTCAACCTGGAAGTGAAAGCAGTGCTGAAAAAATTTTCATGTCGTTATGGCGTTGCATATGTGCATCATTGTACATAGTATCCCCTCTTGAATTCATCTATTGATCCTGCCATCACAACCTTCTCAGGCAATAAATTCCACATCCTCACTGCCCTTACTGTAAAGAANCCTTTCCTCTGCTGGTTGTGAAACTTCCTTTCTTCTAATCTTAGTGGGTGACCACGTGTCCTCTGTATTCTCTGTACTGACCCCTAA
The DNA here is from genome assembly GCA_016617825.1 of Platyplectrum ornatum. NCBI lineage: Eukaryota > Metazoa > Chordata > Amphibia > Anura > Limnodynastidae > Platyplectrum > Platyplectrum ornatum. The sequence goes on from JABWIB010000969.1 coordinate 31,722, forward strand.
TGTATTTACAGATGGTGATCATATCACCTCTTAGACGCCTCTTTTCTCTATACCCCTTATCAGTTTTGTTGCCCTTCTCTGAACCCGTTCCAGTTCTGCAATGTCCTTTTTATGGAGTGGTGCCCAGAACTGTACTAAGTATTCCAGATGAGGCCTCAACGATGATTTATAGAGTGGTAAAATGACACAGTTGTCCCTTGCATCTATGCCCCTTTTTTACATGCTAATCTTATTGGCCCTTGCTGCTGCTGATTGACATTGTGCCCTATTGCTAAGTCTATTATCTACAAGCACCCTTAAATCCTTCTCCATTGGAGGATTTGTGTAGGTTGAATGTGTAGGTTGCATGCTTGTTATTGTGACCTAAATGCATAGTTTTACATTTATCTATGTTGAAACGCATCTTCCATTTGCCTGCCCAGTCCCCCAGTTTAAGCAAAGTTGCTTTGGGCAATATAAAATAACCATATTTAATGCACATATAAACATACAAGAAGTAAATTAAAGAATCAGGTACTGATACTGATACTATGTGTCACAGGTAATTACCGCTTCAAAGATGTAATGTTATATCACAGTACTTAACTTTGATGTTTTATGCTCTCGTGACTTGCAGCGGTTTGTTAGCAGCTTGCTGCTTTAGTATGTGTGTGTTCTATTTATCGTACAGAGCCGTCCACACTTGGAATCCACATCCCCACTTCTCAATCTCACTGTAATCTCACCGCTTAGTAAATATACTCCTATATGTCAGCACATGCAAAAATATAGTTAAAAATATAGATATATTGGGTTAAGCTCACCTGCCCTGCATCAAGGCACCTTCATTAGGTGTGTCCCTACCCTTGTTGCATTATGGCCTAAATTTACTAAGCTGTAAGAATGCAGGGAGATTGAAAAGTGAGGATGTTGCCTATAGCAACCAATTAAAATTCAAGCTCTTTCATTTCAAGCTCTTTCAGCAGTTTCATTTTACATGCAGTCAAGAAACTGGGCATTTTGCAGTATGTAAAATAGGAAATGGGAATACTAAACCAGCTTTCAAGGCCTCCTCTTAAAAAAAAAAGTTTTACGTGTGTATTCTTACATCCACCCTACCCGCCATTTTGGACTGAGTATAAGTGGTCGCCATCTTGACATGATGAGCAGTGGTTTGAACTGTCGGTTGCCACTGCACAATAGTGAGTGACATTGTCCCCACCTGTCAATGCAAACTAAATCCATCTGATTCATGGGATTCTGTGCAGCCAACTACCACCTTATTGAAGGAAACCCTAATCTTCATACACAGATAACGCTGTGTGACCAAAAAGTGCACTGTTACCAAAAATACATTGCCTGGATACTAAGGATCATGCTGTATGACATTGAGTTAAAATCGGGGTTGATATGGATGCTTTCATATACCAGTGAGTGAAATGGGACAACCCATTGACTAAGAGTCAGCTGAATTTATACTGAGTATAACTTGCATTATAATTGACAAAATTGTTGGAGAATCATTAACATCTGTGCCGCCACATTTCATAGAGATTTATTCTATAGTATTTAAGTAAAGATTTACGGTGAGTCCAGTCACAGGGCAAAAGAAAGAAAGCGCTGGAAACACCCACTTTAAGTAACCATCCTATTTGAACCACCGTTAGCCACGTCATCACACTTACTTTTATATTTCTACAATTGTTACATGTACACTGTGTACAAGTTCTATTTTTTTTTTAATAAACACATTTTCAAAAGCATTGTTTGTTTACTTTCAGCAATGTGAAAACATATTTCGTACAATTACAATTATGATTTTGTAAAAAGAAATGTGTGGCTCATATATGATTGTATAGTATATAGACAAATAAGGATAAGCATAAGCTAAAAATAAATACCTTACATACAGACCGTTTTCATCCATCCTCCTTTGCTGCATCTTTCTTATTAGGTTTGCCTAATCACATTAATTACACCATTAACACATTAAACCATGCAATTAGACCTTTGAACATGAACAACGGTGTGGATGTGAATGTGCATTGCGTGTGTGCAAACTCTGGATCAGGTCCAGGATGTTTGTAGTAAGACAGCACTACATTTGAAAGTGTGCAGCGGCCATATTGGGGAGGGAGGGTTCAGGCTCCCATAGTAAACTAGTATCAGTAAAAAGACCATTAATGTCAAGTTGTTGGTTGAATAGCATATATTTGGAACAAAGTAAACATATACCATAATTTGTATTGCCCAGTGAAAAATGATACATGATTATCTTACAAAATCTGAATCAATACAAATGTACAATGTTTATGATGAGGTAAAATTGAAATGGGAATTACTGTCTTGGCAATAACACTTTTTCTTTTAAAGACACAAATAGATTTTTTTTAGAACTCTACCAAAGTTAGAATCTAAATTAACTAAGTAATTTACTATAAATCAGATCTTTCTGTGAGCTGCCCATGTACATGCTGCAGTAATTATCATTAAAGTAAGTAATTAGCAGCTATTGCTAAAACATATTCTATGTTTTAAACATTTGAAGCTCAGATATCGAGGTTAGATAATGCTTCCCTTGATGGAACAGTGTTGTAGTAATTAATTAAATCTTTCCATNTGGCTAAGTCAGTCTAGTTTATCTATAAAGATAATGAGAAGGAATTATTTTTAGTTCTGTGTGCTAGGGCTGATTAGTTTAATTCAATATATAGTAACAGAATTTCTAAATACCATTTGTGGCTGAGAATACACAAGTACATCAGTTTTCAGTCTTGTATATCAGCTGTATATAACAGTATAGTGCAAACTGGAAATGTTATACATCAAAAAAAAATGTAGCTAAAACATATATGAACTATGATCAATTCCAGATGATGTACTTAAATAAATTCCAACAGGGGGTGTGATAACAAGTTATGCATATAGCTTGTATACACACCTCACAGCATTCTGCAGGGTGAAAATGGGCCAAATAAGTCTCACCTTAACTTTGCTCATGCATTGCACAACTATGTCCACGCCCGCCGCTTTTCACCATATATTGGTTATATTAATATAACAATATAGCAAGGTGGACAGTCACCCGAAATCATAGAATCAGTCACCAGAAATCATGAGGTAGGCATTTAATGGGGAGGCATTTAAATTTACTGTTGGCTTCCTTTCTGAACCAACCCCATTTTACGTTTTGTTGGTGTGACTAAGGTAGGGTCCTGGGTGTGGAAGTGCTGTGCATGTAATGAGAGTGAACTACCTTTGTACATACAAATTTTAGGATTGTATGGTCATAACTTTTAGTCCACAGCAGGACAGTTCTGCTTGCAGAATGTAAGTCTTGATCTGATCCATTAGTATTAACTTATAATATAATAAAGCATTAAGTTTAACAATCACAATTGTTTATTTTAAGAAAAACTAATTACGAGCTGATATAAGGGATCCATTTACAAAGCCACAATAACTTTGATTTCATATGATAACATCCGTTTTAATATAAAAAGTGCAAAGTGTGACATATATACAAACGCTGTTTCTATATATGTTTGCATACAAACATATGTAGATGTCGATACCAGCTCTATCCCTGCAATGTAAAAATATATATAAAACTCATATATAAAACTCAAGAACCCAACCCATTAAAAAACTGGACAAAAAAAGTTAAGGAATAAATATGTTATTAAAAAGTTTCTTTTAATATGACATAACACTGATTTTGCTAAACTAATAGTGCAGATATTGTTTCCCACTCCCCCCATATGAAGGAGACTCTGTCTCCAGGACCCTACCTTAAATTTGCTGCACTGCTTTTGCTTACATGCAAGATGGCACGATGACTTTAATTGTATGTAAGGACTGAAGCCAACTCTTACTGTACAATTTAAATCCTTCCCCCCCACTACCCCATGTGTACCAGGCATGTGCACCCAGCAGCTACTATGTAAATTACTATCCCTACATAACCTATGCAAAGTGCCAATATGTGAACTAAGACTGAGAGTCTGACTACAATAATTACAGACCAGAACGTTAGCCATAGTAAATGGAGCCCATAGTTCCTTATACAACATTGGAATTCTCCTGAAAGTTCTGAAAATATTTAATAGGTAAGTACTATTAGGTTCAGGGGGGGGGGGGGGTTACATTATGATGGAGTTACATTATGATGGAGTTAATTCCCATATAACCAGTATAAGCAACAAATTTCTGCTAAGCTGGTCCTTTTATGCAATTTAGCTTTAACACAATTTGGAATCAGCTGCTAAGATATTTTACATGTTTAAGAGGTGCCTCTAGATCTAGAAGTTTAGTTTTCAGTTTCAAAACACATAATGTCACAAGTTACGATTACCTTAGTTGAGAACCCTTGAATTTGGCATTGGCCTTTTCATATATTTGGAAATGTGTGTAACTAAGGTTTCTGCATTTTATTTTACATATAGAATGTCAAGTTAGTTACTGGTTAAAGGCAGTATGCTAAGGCATTTCTTTTTTTCTGTGCAGATTACCCCAAGCTTTGATGCAACTGTTTATATTAACATATAAAATGATCTAACAAACCACCATTTCAAGAAAAGAAGCGCTTAAGTGTTTGATAAATTAATCATTTTGGCTATTGTTTGATGGACTGTAGAGTAGATTGTTATTCTACTAAGTTACTTAAGGATTTATGGTCGCATTGGTCATCTTCCTTAATGTCGTAATAGTGGTAATGATCCTCATCAAGGATATCAATATAGTCGCACAGCAAGAGTCAGTACTGTCAGTGGAATTCAGCTTTAGGCGGTATGACTGAAACTATAAACAAAAGTATTCCTTATATATGATGTAGCTCTTTGATCAACACAAGATTTTCTGTATTTTGAGATTATTGCTCTTACTGGACTGGATCCAGACCTATGTACTAATGAACGTATGATTGTGACGTGTGGCCTATTCCCAATAACATAGCGCAAGACTTTATCTAACTTTATGTTTTAGTATTTAGTATATGGCAAACTCTTGGCTAAGATGAGTAAGGACGCATCTGCACTGTTTTGCTGTATTATTGATTGACATCATCACTGACTCTATTATCACAATTCATTCTACAATATCTTTGAATCGAAGGGAAAGCTTCGGTACATGCTAAACATGCTAAAAATAAAAGGTTTATTGATTCTTGATGATGTCATATAATTACAACTAGTGCAAAAAAAATTAAAGGATGACACCAAAAGGCATGCATTTGCATTAACATGATTAATTATTAATATTAATTGTAAAAGCAATTAAACTGTGTTATCCCTTAAGCAGATAGAAATGCATAGTTGAACAATTACAATTCTAATGTAAAATAGGGAAAATAAATCACAAACCAAATCAAGATATTAGTGACAAACACAATCTCAGCCTTGAGTGTCAGCTTGATGTACTGTGACTTGGTACTGGCATATAGCTATCCAAAAATGAAATATGCTTTTCTTGTTTCCAATCAATAGAGCCACTGATTCATGAAGCAGAAAAATATTGATGAATGACAGGTAATCTTGTCAAACATTTATTTCTCGGGAAATATTTTTATTGTTAACCATTATGACTGTACTAAACAATGTTGAAGAAACTGACCCAAATAAAATATTATATATTCATAACTCCTGGACAAAAAAGTTGTTCAACATTTAGTAACAATATTTAAGGGTCCATTTAGTTGAATGAAAAAAAAGAAGAAGAAAAGGACGTAAATAGGATAACACTGGATGCAGGGCCACTGATCAGTGTGACAGTTGTCTCCTAAATATCCTTGGTATATACTTACCTCCCGTTCTGGAGGTCCTATCTCCAGAAGGTCATAAATACATTAGAAAAAATAGCATCTGGAATAAACAAAACAACATACAGTATAGTGAAAGAATAGAACAAGTAAATATCTAGAGCTTGTAACAGATAGGGGAGAGGGATGACATTATGACATGGCATTTTTGAAAGGGTGGAAGCACCATGCTTGGGATAAATATAAGGATAAACTAAATATCCATCCATATGTTCACACTCCTAAATTTACCAGAACCAGAGAACAGGAGAATCCTCCGGTGGGCCCCAAGACCTAGCATTATTTCTTTATAACTGAGGGCAGGCCCCAAGAATGGTTTCTACTGGTGGGCCCAAGGTACCCCAGTCTGACACTGACTATAATTAAAATGCTTTTTTGTTTTGCCACAATAACATACCATATTATCACCCACCAAGTTCAAATGAGATGGATAAAATCCTAAAAATACAGTAAAATCCACATGGAATCTAACTCTTAGTAAGTGATGAACATATGGGGATTGAAATAGGACCTTCTGGAGGACCTTTTGGAGACTCTTGACTACATGGACATGTGTGTATGCCGCTCAGGATATAGGTAGGGAGGTTTACCTTTAGCATCTGAGTGATCGCTTGTTGTTGCCATTTGTTGCATATTACCTGCTGTTTGAATTATTGTTTGAGGACATTTCTTTTTTAAGGCTTAAATAGAGTACATCGCTGTAGTTTATATCCTATCTTTCTAATCACTCTTTCAGTGTTCGCTTCTCTGGATCCACCTCCCACGTCTGTTGGAGAACCACAAGGCTCAGTTTTATTGCACTTTTCTATCTATACCTCTTCCCTTGAACAAATAATACATTTGTTTGGATGCCAGTATAATCTTTATGCCTATGATACAGAAAGATACCTATCCACTCCTGATCCCTCACAATCCATGGTCGCCTATGTAACTCAATGTCTTTCTGCCATTTCATCCAGATTGTCCTCCCACCATCTCAAAATAATTCTTTCAAAAACAGAACTAATAATCTTTCCACCTACCAATAAACTAATAATCAGAAGAGAGATTGTGCCGAGAAATTAGTTTAAAACACAATCCAATATTTTAAAGGGTCTTGTACTGGAAAAGGGATATAAAGTACCTTCAAAGAATTTGTACAGACATATGGTAGAATTCAATCAAAAGATTTTTATAAGTGTGGAACAAGTTTAGTATGCTGGACACACAACAGGAAACTAAAATTGCAACGTTTAGACACACAGACAGAACTAGATTACCACATGAAATATTATATTACATTTACAAGAAAAATCGTAATATAACATTTAGTGCGTACATGTAGGAAGCAATATATAGGAACCACTGTGCAGTCAATGAAAGTGTGCTGGATGAAACTGTAAACATTACCAGAATCTGTATGCAGTGTTTATTTAATATAAAGACTTTCAGACATATGAGATTAAACTAAAAAAGTATGAAAAACATAAAAGCAAATCAATACGCACAGATTGTCTAAATACATTCTGTAAGAAATCACATTTTGTAAACCTGCAGAATCTGACCACAATGTATTAAATAAGGGATGTGCTACCTTTGTTCAAAAAATACAAACAGAAAATAAAAAAAAAAAGTTTCTAAGAAAGAGTTTTATTAGGTACACACACTAAACCAATCCAGTCAATCAAAAAATCAAATAATAAAATGCTACTCATATAGTGCTGCTAAACAAATGTATACATTTCCCACTTTATTCTGGGCCAAATAGAATTGTTGCTCCAGGTATTAATTACAATATAATGTTTAATAATAATATATTAAAAACGTCCATTATAGCAGCAGAAGTGACCCTGCGACCTCACCGTAGATTATCAGCAGACTCAAATGTATAAGAAGAGGCATGTAGCCATCAGCTACAAGGTGGGATTGACATCACCTGTAGTGCAAATAAAAAGTCTGTGATGGACCTAAAGCATATGGTTGTAAACAAATGACACTTGCACAGATCACATTGCCGCTCAGGAAGACAACCTATAACACAGAGACATCATGCTGTAAACCAATTAGAGGCTAAAAATTGAAATATGCAATTATAGGGCTATACTGGATCCATGTTCCAGTGCGCCCATACAGGAGAGTTAGAGGGTAGTGAGCTCTAAATCAACTCCCCTCTTTTTGTCAAAAATGTTGTTTCATAAATGTGTTTTGTGTTTTTTTATTCATTTATTTACTTTTTTTTACTATGTTTTCATTGATCAAAAGACACTACTATGCACAGCCCGTGATAAGAAATAATGTGAATGAGTTTTAATGCTGGAAAACCCAGCTTTTGTATACAATATTTTTTCATCCATATTTTTGTTTTTATTTTGTTCTTTTTAATTAAATAATATAAACTGATGTTGTGGTATTATTTGTCTATGACAAAGTATTCTTTGTCTTGAGTGCAAAAATGGTAAAACACATTTTATTCAGTGTTATTCATTAAAGTCAGTAAGTCACTATGTCTAAGAGCAAGTAAACTACGTCAGTTATTTAATTCATAGAATCTTCTTAACACATTTTATCTTAATTTATAATTAAAAGCACATACTGAGATAAACAAATGCTTCAGTTTACTAACATTGGGTCATTTGTTATTTTGCTTTAAATTATTGCTTGCTGATAACACAATGCTGGTGTAAACCAAACCAGACTGGCAGCATTACTCATAGGTGAATGCCAATGTTTGTGTGGCTTAGTTGCCAGTTTCGCCTTTAACAATGAGAATTTTCTGTGAGTTGCAGCTTTCTTGTGTGCACTGTGGCAGATCAGGATTAATTTAGTATAAAGTGAAGGAATCTGATCCAGAGTTGTGTGCGGCCCCATTGAGTGATCTGGATGAAACATGCACCTCTGGATAGCTTACAGGCAGAGCCGGCGCTAGGTCTGCGGGCGCCCTAGGCAGACCTAGCGCCGCGCCCCCTTTAAAACGACGTGACGTGATGACGTCACGGCGCTTCAAAATCACCGCGGAGGGCGGCGGAGAGGTCCCGGCCGCCCTCCCAGTATTGAATGAACGAGTTTTTTGGGTTTTTTTAATAATTTATTTTACCCCCCTGCCTCGCTGCCGCCCCAATCCCGGCCGGCCGCCCTAGGCGACAGCCTGACGTCGCCTAATGGGCACGCCGGCCCTGCTTACAGGGAAGGAGGGCTCCCCTTTTCCTTGCTTTAGTCAGAAACATAAGCGCGGAGTCAGCGGCCTCTATAGCCACAGCTTCAGTGCTTTTGACTTAATGTGAATGAGTTTTTTAATGCTAGAGTTTTAGGATATCGTGTTTGAAAATACAGGTATTTGGTAGAATTAGAGTTTAAAGGTAAACCTCTACTCTATCATATGGCATGCTGGGAGTTCTGTTTGAATGTTATCTAGCAGCCATAATACATTTGAGTTTTGAAATAAAACCCATACATAAGAGAACTGCATATAAATACTAAAGATGTACTTTACTTGCTAATTTGGGGACAGTTGTCTGATGTTTGATCACACAGATGAAGGCTGGGGGGGCTATACATAGAAATAATATTATCTGGCATGTTATGTTGTCACTACATAAATTAAGATAAGAGGGTGCAAATTTGAATGATAATGTAAAAAATCTAAGGGTATAATTCGTATAAAAAAACCATAGCACATTTATTTTAAAAGGAATACTGTAAAACAACCCAGCAGATTTAATAAACTGCAGGATTGGAAACCAATCAGATTAAAGCTCTCAGTCTCATTTTACATACTGGAGAATGTGAGATTGAACCTGATTGGTTGCTATGGGAAACATCCCTACTTCCAATTCCACGGTTTAGTAAATTTCAAACCTAATTTAAATTTAAAGTGATTTTACTAGATACAAATTCAAACAGAAATACCAGTATGCCATATGATGGGAAATGGAGAGGTTTACCTTTAAATGCTAATTCTACCTAAAATATGCATTTTCAAACTCTATATTTTAAAACTCCAGCATTATAAAGCTCATTCACATAATTTATTAACAATGGTTGTGCATAGTATCAGCATGCCACTGCTATATATACTTTTTATCAATGATCAAATATTCAGAAGCCCCCTTTCCCTGTAAGATATCCAGAGGTGCATGTTTCATCCAGATCACTCAATGGGGCAGCACACAACTCTGGATCAGATTCCCTCATTTCACACTAAATTAATCCACCAACACACACACACATTGGACCTGATTCAGACTTCTGCTACAATTCTGGATCCGGTCCGATCCGGTGTAGTCAATTCTGACAGTTCTATGTACTCACATAATGTATTCATTTAGTTTGAAAACAAACACTGGTTAATCATAAAAAGCAATAGTTTATATATTTCTGTATGTGTAACATACATTTACCAATTCTTTGGAACTTGGGGGATTTTAGAATGTTTATGACCTATCACAATGCCCTGGAGAAAACAGATGTTTAACCTCTAGCGGTACAAAAATAAAACAAAACAAAAGCAAATGAAAAACCTCTGCACCACAGGAATGCAGTTAATATTGTTCACAAAATAAGAATCAGATGGACTTTTTGCCATATATGTAAACCAAAATATTTATAAACCTGCCATAGAACAATACATATTATAAATCACAGAACACTTCAATCCCCAGCCAAAGAGAATAGTAGAATGACCAGAATGAACTGACTAACTTGCACTCTACCAGATTTCTTTATTGTTGTTTAGTTATATTACAATTTATGTATGGAAATAGAAAATAGAATGATTTACATGTGTGTCTACACTGTATAGTAACAAGTGACTCCAACAATGACATACTAATCAGTAATTAAAGCAAGACTATAAATGAAAGAGGAAATGTTACTGTTCTGTTCGAGCTCTCAGTTTCATTTTACATACTTTATCACAACGTGAGCTGTTGAGAACGTGAACAGTGGGGATGTTGCTATTGGCAACATCCCCACTTTTCAATTCCCCTGCAAACTCCCTGCTTAGTGAATTTAAGCCCTGGTGTTCACGAGAGCCTTTGAAGGTGAGGTTGGGCTTGCAGTGGCAAGGTGGTGACGAGTTGCGGCAACAGCCTATTGCACCGCTAAGTAACAGGGGTCCCAAGACGGAACACTGGGCACAGGATACACAAGACAAACTTACATTGAACACAAAAGAAGGGAGAGAGAGAAAAAGAGGGGGAGAGAGAGAGAGAGAGTTTTTGTTTTTGTCACATTTTAAAAACAAAAATAATTTTTAGGGCCTTATTATCAATCAGAATTTCCAACTGATTAACTGGGCCCTAACATTTTTCTGTTTTTTTTTATCACAATTGAAATAAAATCCTACATATCCACTAGAGTGATTTGTAGCCCAATACACGATAATTGTGGATATTGGCTGATAGTCTTCCTTGTGTGTGACCCACTTTACATTCAACCCACTCAGCATCCCTCTACCACTGTCACAATATACCAGGTAATGCGCCCTTGCTTAACAGTTTAATAGCATTTCATTCCTGCCATTGTTCTGTAGAATTCTATTCCATTAAATAGGATCTGTAGGATCCAGAGTTCTGTAATGATGAAAATGAGGTCAGTGTGTAAATGAGGATTGTCTATAAAGGCTTTGCAAAGCTCTTAGTGTATGATGTACATACTTTCCAAAACCCAACATGCATACATGTTGTGCGCATGCCACCCCCCCCCATTGTAAAGTACATCAGCACAGACATCTAGATCTCGACCAGTCAGAATGACACTGGAATTATGACACTCTATTGAAGAAGGATGCTGCATCGTATTCTCAAGTTATTGTGTGAGTTGATGCAGATACACATCAGACTCAGACCTTCGGTGTAAAACAGAAACGGAGACTCTAGGCCGGTTCCCTACAATATCCAAACTTTTGGACCTTTTCATATGGTAAAATCTAAATCCCTCCCCCATTCCATCTTGCATATTTGCTGTTCACAATCCACCAAAGGAAGCCTGATTCCTGTGGACCTGAAGTGTCCAGAAATCATTAGGCGTGCACATGATCAGTCACTAAATATCTATATCAGGATCAGTGCATGATGTCTAAAATAGGATGTTTTATACATTTCCAAATATGTTTTATTTTTTACAAAAAGCTATTGTATGTGCAATAATAACTTCTCAGCCATATATGGTATAATACTTTAAATCAATAGCACATGCATACTGTGGCCTGGAACATTGTCTATTTAAGATTATAAACATTGTTGGCGTAAATATAACAATATGCTCATATTGAAATATTCAGGACCTTTTTAAAGATGATTCCGCATTGTGGATTTTACTTCTCATTTTCTAGCTGTGTACTGTAAAATCCTAGGTTAGCTTCACTTTTTTTTTTCTTTGCTTTATTAGGAAAAGGTCTAAATGGTAACTGTGTCAATCACTGAAATTATTCTCTCTCAGGTCTTGTTGCCAAATCCCAGTGGGTTCCTGTAATCAGGAAAAAAGTGTCTTATAATGAGGTGTGTGGGGGCTTTCTCATTATGCGAATGATTGGTATTTGAAAAGTCATATCCTGCTGCTTTTCATTTGCCTTTCACAAGAGTAGGTAGTAAAACAGGGGACTACCAATGCAGATGGTAAAGACATTTCCTTTAATGCTGTGTTCTGGGTTTCTCTCGAAATAACTGCGAAGAGTAAAGTAAACAGTACATAATTGATTTAATGTTATATTATTTTTCATGACTTTCTAAAAACAAAATACACACAATGTTACCATAATTCACACTTCACACGGTTAATACTGTTATTAATCTTTACATTACTTATATTTATTTATATTTATTTTATAAACAGTGCTACAAATGCTTTATTGAATGTCAATGGACAGGATCCAGATCTCTGTGCATGTTCCCTAATCCTGGAAGTCTGCTAATCCGCAACTTCCTCATTACTCACTTCTCCTGTGCAGACTTTGTGTCAACATGCTTACCTTTATGCTCCATGCGGATCGGCCTTTGTCTGGATGCAGAATTATGGCTAAAGCCACCCACGGCTCATGGGGCTCCTGGGTCCCACAGCCGCTGCATCAGTTGCTACAGTGTAGGCTTCTTAAAAATTAATAAAAACCTTATTAAAAACATGAAATATTTTGCTTATGTAATGAGACGACAGGTAAGTGTGTTCTTAGTATTATTAATATTGTTTATTAGTATTTAATTCTTTTGTGGATGGCCCAAAGCACCTGGGCCTACTACTCGCTAGTTGTGCCTCTACTTGAAAGAAAGAAATCCATTACTTTGTACTAATAATGGTTTTCTCATCCTCGTGTTAAAAAGTAGTTGTTCTTCACCTTGTGACCGTGCAGTCATCCAGCAGCTGTTCTTTTTGAAATGTCCAGCAGTTACATATAAAATAACAGCGTTTTGGCAAATTCACTTTGTAAAGCTACACTCAGTGAATCTGGCAACTTTAGAAAGAAAATTGTCAACCATGTACAGTCATTATAAAACCACTGGCAAGACCTCAACCCATTAAATTCTGATCTCCAACTGCTTAGAATGCAAACATATGCCTTATGCCATAGCTAGATAGTTAGCTACATACAAGGACAGAGCTGGGGTATAGAAGAGCAATGGTCGAGATGTTGACATTGCAGCAGTCTTGATAAACAATTTCAGACCAGATTCCGACTTTAGGCACTATTGACCTACAACTTATGCACAACTTATGACTTAAGCTGGGTACACACGAAGCGATTTGTCGGACGATCTGGAAATTAGCATATTTCAGAACGATCTGACATGTTGAAAAAATTTAGCGCCCTAAAGCGTACATACGGAGCGATTTTTCGCCGAAAATCGCGCGATTTTCCTTTTTCGAACGATCGTGCCACACCACTACATCGATACATGCACATAAACCACAGCGGCTAAATATCGTTTAGTCGATACACAATGTCACGATTTAGCACTCTTTCATCGTTTGTAAATTCTACCTGCAGAAAGATAAAATTGTCGTTGCGATAACATTTTCAAACGATCTCAGGTGCGAAAATTAGTACATAGGCAGCACACACAGGCACGATACATCGTTAACGATCGAAAAATCGCTAAATCGTAACGACAAATCGCTTCGTGTGTACCCAGCTTTACTCAAGAGTGGGCAAAACCATGTTGAATTGCAGGGGAGTTGAATTTCATTAGTTGCAAACAATATTAGAGTTGATGTTTCCTAGCCCTAATAACACATAAAGTATTCCCCCTGCATGTAAACACTAATTATCGTTTTACTACCTCTGCACTTTAACATGGTTTTACCCAATCTTGAATTAAGCTGGCCATACACTATAAGATAAATTGTTCCAATTGAAGGATTTTTCAAAAGTTGGTAAAACCATGTTGAGTTGCAGGGGAGGCAAATTGAATTAATTGCAATCAGTATTACAGGTGACAGATGATGTTTCCCAGCACAAGTGTAATAACAGTGTAACAGTAACACTGGTCAGTATCTGTGTGCAAAATACAAAAATAAAGTATTCTCCCTGCATGCACACACTAACATTCATTTTGTCCCCCCCCTGCAATTCAACATGATTTTGCCCACTCTTGAAAAATCTTTCGATTGGAACAATTTATCTTATAGTGTATGGCCTGCTTTAGTTATGAGTCAATAGTGCATAAAGTCTGAATCTTGTTCAATGTGAGCTTAATAATATATAATAAAGCAACTATCTGGGGGAAGGGTGCCCTGTTACATTGAAAAATGTTAAGCCTACAGTATAATAAATGTTGTCTAAACGTCATCATTTACAATCATTACTTTATATTGATTGTATTCTTGTGAGGTGATAAAATAACTTTAATAAAAAAATTTTCAGACGAATAAAAGAACTGTAGAGCACATTCAGGAAAACAAAAATAGGTTGTTTTGTCAACAATTCATGTTGAAATACAGTTTTAGTAGACAAAAAATAAGACTTAGAGTTACAGAATTTTCTACACAAGAGGAACAATAGTGACTGCATTAACAGTAGAACTGCTAGAGGAAATGGTTTTATTCTTTATGTAGCATCCCTAGCATCAGGGTGGTGTAAGTGGTAGGTAATAGGATGAAATCTAGCTTCAATGCCTCCACCTGAGTCTTCTGGACAATGCATATGCGTATGAGATGCAGACTCTTTCTTGATCCAACAGGGTTTGACTTGGGTAACCCCTTGTCTGCACTATTCACATTGAACCCTGCTTTTTTCTACCAGTACACATCATTACTCAGAAAATGTGCTGTGATTGGCTGTGATTGTTTGTTTACATGAGGGGAGGGGGGGAGGGAGATACAGGCAGTGTTGTGCTAGAAACAAGCTGACTGTGTGAGCCAATCAGCACTGCACAAACACAATGGGAGAGGAAAGCCAGCTATGTAGTGTTCACACTGACTGAAAAAGCCAGATAGTAGGGCAAAACCCCTTCTTTTAACCAGTAGGTCACTGTGCTTCATTAAAATTTATGAATTCTAGTACTTTCACTTTCACTATGCAGAGTAACTAGTGTCTGGGTAACTCTTAAGACAGTCAATAATTCACTGGTAATACACTTTAATAATTGAGGTTTTTCATTTTATACCATACACATCTGAAGAATTCATAATCAAAGTACAACTGAAAGACCATAATTATGTTTATGGCAATATTTCAAAAGTCTTTTCTTCAAAGACTACATTAAAGTAATTTAATAATGAAAACACAAAATAGAACTAGCGATGTCTTGTTTTGACTAAATAGAAATGAGAACACTAATCTAGGATCAAGCAATGTCCAACATGTCACAAATTCCATCCATAAACTTAGATATAAATAAAATTGTGTTTGACATCCTGAAAAAAATCACTATAAAAATAAACAATGATTGACTATACAAAATAAAAGTTTGAAGCAGTCAAAATGTATCTATGTTAGCTTAGTCATGTACTTCAAGTAAAGTGGTGTCATGTTGCCTTATAATACATCAGAAGTCACTAAGGGACGCTGGGCTTGATACAAAGGCAAGTGTTTGTCAGTTGGAGTGATGTATCGCTACGTGGTTCTGTACCGTGTATGCTCAGAAACAAAGAGCTTGCTCTGGGGGGTTGCACTCTAAATGCGTGTTGTGAAAGAGGGGAAATGGCTGAAGGAATGTAGTAATGTACAGTAAAAGTTTCCCAAGCTAGTGAACCTAATCCAGAGCACAGTTGAAATAGTACCTGTTCATGTCAAAATATTTACATTATTTATAAGTCCTGAAGGGACAACCACAAGATTTATGAGGATGTACCTGACCGACGAGGTCCCACAATGGTCTGTGGGATTTCATTTTCCTCTGTGTCTCGGTGCATGAGCGATATATCAATGCCGGCACACCATCTATCAATTAAGTTTTCTTCCACATTTTCATATGAAAACAGACTTCATTATATGAAATTGAAGTCAACGTGGCTTTGTAAATGAGGCCCTAAATACCTTGTGCGTTTCTTGTGTTAGAAGTTCATACTTTGTGGTGCTCAATGGTGGTAAAAGCACCATTCATAACCTCTTTTTCCCTATACATTATCGTGTATTACCTTATATAGTCGCATTTGACCAGACCAATTGTCAAAAAACCTCTCAGTGAGCCTCTCCTTCTAAAGATTCCTCCACCCATTCCATCTTGAAGATAAAAAAATATAGTTTATCATGAAACATGGACATGAGTGGGGGGTGTGGAGTCTAAACAAAGTTACAAAATAGGCGAGCTGCAGCACTTAGTGCCATCAACAATCGTTTGCCTCCCGCCATATCCGTCTATCCTGAGGTACCATCCCAAAGAATGTCCACTCATCTGCGTAAGTCTGGATCCAATCCTGTCAGGGAACACGTATGGCTCAGTGGGTTGCACTGATGCCTCACAGCGCTGAGGTTGCAAGTTTGTTTCCCGGGCAAGACCTGTATACAACAAGGACTTCTTTATAGGTTCCTCAACACAGTGTGCAGATATAACCTCTAACGAGGTTAACAAACAGGAGAGGAGATTGTGGGAAGACGGGGGGTTTGTCTAGGACAGGATGGAGATCCAGGATTAGAAATTGTTTTAGGCACTCCTTTCAAGGAAAATATTGTGAGAAGGACCTTGTCGGATTGCTGTTCTCTCTGTCACACAGTGTGCAGTAGATTTGTTCTCTTCTGACATTTTTTGAAGGAACGACACAGAGAGCATTATTAAAAGTATAAAGGTCACTACTACAACTATACTATTTGAAAAGGAGACTATTCTTGGACCGGGACTTATATCATTACAGTGGACTTATATTGGCCTGTAAGGTTATTAAAATCTGTATTATTGGTATACAGTATATTTTCATATACATGACGCACCCATAAGTTAGCTTAGCTTTTTGGTTTTCAAGATCTTGGGGTATATTTACTAAGCGGTGAGACTGCAGTGAGATTGAAAAGTGGGGATGTTGCCCATGGCAACCAATCAGATGCGAGTTCACATTCTCCAGAGTGTAAAATGAAACTGATAGTTTGAATCTGATTGGTTGCCATGGGCAACATCACCACTTTCAAATCTCACTGCAATCTCACCGCTTAATAAATATACCCCATTATCTGTGTGGAGTTTGTATATTCTCCCGTGTCTGTGAGGATTTCCTCAGGGTACTGTGATTACTTCCCACACCCCAAAAACATGCAGTAGGTTAATTGGCAGCTAATTAAATTGAGTATATGTATATCTGTAATTTCCCCCATATATCAAATCCCCAATCTCCTTTACAATGTAAACTATACACAAAGATAAACTGTACAATTTGTTATTAAGATATTAAGATTTATCTGGACTGTGGAATTAAGTCCACAGTACATAATATATATACACACACACAAATATATATATATATATATATATATATATATATATATATACACACACATTTTTATACACCTTTTAAATTCATTAATTAATTCAGTTTATTTTTATTTGTATTACATAAAACGATAATAATTACTGTTCTTGCTTGAAATCCTATCAATTATAATGTAACCTTTGCTTATAAAGAAAATCTTTGCTTTTAAACTTGGTGACATTTACTATAGGAACTTATGATTTATGTTTGTGCTCCATCTGTCACTCTGAGATGTTACAGAGATCGTCATATTACATTTCCAAGGTTTGAGTTTCCAGGTTTCAGATTGAAAACTAGAGACAATAAAAAATGTTTTTGAGCGTGGAAGAGTGGGTTCTGCATCTGATAGATGCATGATATTAAACATGCCTTATTCCTTTTTAACCAGTAGATGTCCCCCTGACACTCATTTACAATGCAGGCCGATTAGACATAGAATTTTTTGAATTATTCAAAATGTGAAACAGTAAGTGATTGCTGTAACTATTATTTAAAGTCTTGTGTCTCTTTATGCTAAATATTATATTATCTCATATATACATTATATATACATTATTTGCATATAAAAGATTCAACTTATCATAGTTATAAAAAAAACACGTCACAATTTGTATTTATATTATATAATATCTCTATTTAGAATTTGAGGAATAACTTGCTAGGTAGATACAAATAAACATGTCGGGGCTGATCCAGAGTTGCAGTTACACCGTTTTTTTTAGTTGCAAGTGTAGTGCTGAGCAAAACAATGTTGTAATGTCATACCTCCCAACGTACGGGGGTCTGAGGTCGGGACAATTAAGCCCCATCCCTGGGCTGGCTTACGCTGCCCTGGTCCCACCCGTCTCATCCCCTTACTCCCAAACTCTGGATCAGCCCTGTCATCTTTTGATTAATGGGTCATTAAAACAGAACACTCCTTAAATATGCTTTTCTTCCTGTTTTACTTGAATATCCCTTTCAAGTATGAGTTAAACAGTCAAATCCTGACTTGAGAGTTCGGCTCAGATTCTATGTCTTGAATTGCAGGCACGTTCTACCCTGTGCATGCTCATAGGAGTGTGAGCATCCATTCTAATAGATGGTGGGGCAATTTGACCCACATAGACTTAAGGGGGCTGATAAATGAATTAGAGGAACCGAGTTCACAAGTACACATAACCTTTTAAGTACTGGGTATTTTGCCTGCACTTGAGACAAAAAGCATAATGTAGCTCTGACTGTCTGAAATCCTTATGCATGATTTGAAGTGGTTTTAATAGTATTTAGAACCTTTTGCTCAGATATGCATGTGTATGAAATTCAGAAGTCTGCACCTAGCCCCTTAAGATTTATTACACATAATACCAAACAAAATGGAATATATCTGTACCGTATATACTAGAGTATAAGTTGACTCAAAATATAAGCCGAGGCACCAAATTTCACCTAAAACATGGGATAACTTATTGACTCGAGTATAAGCCCTCCAGTATGTCTGTCTGTCACCCCTGTGAAAAGCTCATGCCACTCATGTCACTGATGGATCATTGCCCCAAAGGACTGCATTGCCTCTGGTAACTATGTCCCAGTTTCTATAGATCTCCCCTATATGTCTCTATTTTCCACCTCTTTCCTGCATGTGCAGGGTTAATATAAGGCAATGTAAAGCTCCTGTGCCATGCTGTATCCCATACAGCAAACTATCAGCTCTGTGGGCCCAGTATGGTGGGTGAATGGCATGCTGCATGCCAGTTTCACACTCTCTCCCTCCTTTACCTTAGCTCCATCTTAGCTATGAGAAATGTGTGCAGATCTGATATCTGGGGACAGAGAGGAAATGCTGCCACACAACAGAAGACCTAAGAAGGCTGCAAGCCAGACCAAGCCAGTTGCATCCTGAATTCTGAGTGACTTAACTAGCTTTAAAGTGAGGAGGGAATGAAGTTACATATAGCCAGCTGATCGCTGTGATCAGGATTCGGCTATGTGGACTAATAACTGTAATACAGATTGTGCAGCTTCCAGGACAGCAAAAAAACAATGTGCTGAAAAACTAGGTTTACACTCAAGTATATATGGTACATTTTTTAGTTCAAAATATCGAGGCCAGACTAAACTGCCTACTATGATTACAGGTTCTCAGTCAGTAAGGGCAAATAGGGCTATTAATTCACCTGAAAGGTTAAATTCCAAGGCTGGACCAACATCTTTGGGGAGATAAACATTATGGTGCAAACTACAAATGACTAATGAGGTTAGTCAATGGTCAGAGGAGAGAAGTGTCCTACCACGTCCACTCCTGCTAGAATCACACTCACTCCTCCTGGACTGTGTCAATGGGGTAGCAATGTCAGTATCCCGGCTGGGACTAGACTCACTGTTGGTTGTAATTAGCAGCTCGTCCCATGTTTAATCCCCTTCTCCCAGAGCCTAACTCTTATCTGGCTCCTGGAAATAAGTAGTCACAGTCTCCCAGTCTGATGCTTCAGTTTCCTCCTCTCAATGTTCCTGGAACATCATTGGATAGGAGCGGGAGTACCAGACATTACTAGCTGCTGCACACTTTTCTTCGGCTTGTTTGGCCTGCTTGGCCAGCCACTTTGCATAGTGACGGCTGCACAGACTCGCTCTTTCTTGCATTTAGGATCCCTATTTGGTCTTCTCTACCAAATGTTCACCGTCCACTTTGGCTCTTCTATGGGCATCTCAGACCACTCACTCATCGTCTGTCGGGGGTGCACGGTAGACGGCGAAGCAGGGCTAAGCAGTCGTTCCTCCTGAACGGATAGTCCCGCAGAATTGGCAGCGCCCAAGGGGAGATGTACGGGGCCCCCTCCAGTTCGATCTCATTCTCCGTACTAGGTTCAGAAAAGTCTGCCCAAACACAGAGTTTGGTGACCTCCTCCTCGCACAGTGGACCAGTTGCCTCCATAAAGTCAACACTCGTTCTCGCCAGCAGATGGAATCCAACACCTCTCAACTTCTCACTATCACCATCAACCATCAACACTCTATTGCACACTTCTCAAACTTTTACATCATGACCTCACACAGTGGCTGTCTATGACAGTAGACTAGGCCTGTGTAACATGCGTGACATATACATAACTAGACGCTTGTCTTTGCACCTGCTGCTAGTTAGCCGACAATAAAAGCACAATGATACATTCACCTTTCCTTCACCTCCAAGTCAGAAGTAGACATACAATCTGGCAGAGTTCTTACTAAGTTAACCCATTGTGATGCCAGGGTATCCCACCCATATCACATGTCAAGAATAAAATGTTAAAAGTTGGAATCTATATAAAAGAAATTACCAAAAGTATGATTTAAAAACAGTAAAAACAGTAATGAAAATTTTCCAACGAGATTTCTCTACAAACCCAAACTCAGTTTAAATGTACCTTTGGAAGGGGCCTCACCTCACCAAGTCCAAAGTCAACTAAAACCAAAGCACAATTCATGAGATATAAAGTCAGTCAACGGCCCATACCTGGAGGATCTGTATTTCCCTTACACACTTTAGAAAGAACTTTACCTGCAGAAATGACAACATCGGACGTTAACAAACATTAAAACAGGGAAAATTTAGATTGCAAAACTGGTTCTCAGTGAATGAAAAAGAAAATTAAATTTTCAAACATATGCCAGACATGAAGTGGATGAGGGGTACATTTCACATTTGCATAAGGAGCTAAATGCCTGATCTTAGTCCACTGGTATCTGGATAGATCAGCAAGAGCATTATACACACCAAAAAAGTGTTTGGTCAAAAGTTATGAAATAACTCCCACAGGACCAAATTTGACATCCGCATCTTTGTGGTCCACTCTAAGAGCTAAGGAGCAGCACAGTTGATGTAGTCTCCAAAGCCCTAATCAAAAAACCTATTGCATGTAAGAAAAGGTGTCCTTATGGTTCCTTGTCGTTGATATGGTTCATTAACAGACTGATGAACCTCAAAAGGAGCGTCATTTCTTTAAATGCCAGTTTTTGTTTTCTTCAAAACTCTTCATCATAATGACACTACATATAGACTTTTGACTTCACATATATATTTTAAATCATATGTATGTATCCATACCTCCCTACTGTCCCGCTTTTGGGGGACTGTCCCACTTTTGGGGGACTGTCTCGCTGTCCCTCCCGACTCCAAGTTGGTCCTGCTAAGGGGACAAACTTTGTTTTTTATAATTTACAGTGGCACCAAAAGGGGCCAGTGCTTATGCAGAAATGGGGCGGGACTAGGCGTGGCCAAAGTCGGAGTCAGGCATGACAGGGGCAGAGGCGGGTCTTATGTGTCCGGCTCCCAGACCATGGCAAGTTGGGATGTATGTGTATCTCAATATGTCCATATATTCTGCCAGCCAAAACATCTGGTAACAGGCTGCAAAAACATACATACCTGACAGTCAGTTGGTGTAAGAACAGTAATTATCTTTACTACTAATTTTCATCTAACCACCAATGACAAATCCCTGCAAGCAGAATCCATCATAGCAAAGATATCAACATATTGACAGGCAAAGACACCTTAACAATCAGTTATATCCACTGCTCCCTCCCTGCTCAGCATATACGCTCATGGGTTTGAGCGCCTTCGCCCTCTATCGACCTAGTACATCCAAATTATTGTTCATTTGATGTGACGCAATTTCAATTGAGTTGTAATGATATCATCTTGGCTTCAACCCACTCAAGTCACGTCACACAACCACAGATAGAAACGGCACACATGAATAAACACACAAAATACAAGAAAATATAGGACACTGAGACAAATATAGACAAAACATATGCCGGATCCAGAATGTGGTAAGCATGTCGTGTTCTGCAGTCTGGTTTTGAAAATGTTTATATATCGTAATGTGTGTAATGAAATATATCTGCTTGATAACTCCTACCAGGGTCAAACACTCCACTTCAAGTATGGGGGCTGAGTGCTTCCATTGGGCAAGGGGGGTAGTGTTGGTATGGGATAAAATGGACTGTCAGAGGGGGCAAATGTCATTCCTAGAATCTTTGTAAGGAAGGGAGTGATTTGTAATAAGCCTGGTGTGTGTGTTTTTATTCAGTTTATTTTATAGGAAATAGTTATACATACTGCTTCTTTTTATTATCTTTTTATTTTGCACTTGTGCATTGTGATTATTTTCCATATTAAATATAATGAATAAGTTACTGTCTCTGTATTTTTATGGATTCACATTCCCATTAACTTGATTAATTAAATGCTACATAGTTGTAACAGAAAAAATCATACTGGGTTTATAATAATTCTTGTAATGTGTAATTGTGTTGTGGGAACCCAAGGCCTCCAGGAGCAATGTGCTCACTGTTAGGTGGTAGCAGATACTGTGTAAGTAAAACAAGGGTACTTACTCAGTATCCAACAGACTACATGGCTGTTGGGAATAACCCCTTGCGTCATCTATTCACAAGGTCTCAGGTGAGATTGTGGTTGTGACTTTTGCAGTGGTTTCCCCCCATAGGGAGGGGAATAAGACTCCAAATTCTTAGCTTAGAAAAAGTTTCTTTTGGCCATAAGAAATGCATGTAAATTAAGGTGTTTTTCTATGTAGAGGATTTTTAGTAGCATATATTACAGTGCTGAACCACAATGAAGTTGGAAAGTCACTGTGCACCTTTTATAAACCAGTGAAAAAGTGAAACCCATGGAAACCATGTATAATAGCTGCTCCGTATGTATCATAATATGCTAATTAGAAATGTTATCTCAATGCTAGTTGGTTGCCATGGGCATCTTCTCCACTGTTTTACTTCTCCGCTGTTTTACTTCTCCGCTGTTTTCACTGCTTTTTAACAAGTGCACAGATTTCTGAACACCCTGAGTTAGGTGTAATATGCTAAACAGTCAAATTACAGCATCATTCATTTTTCTAAATGAATTTAATTTGAAAAAGGGCTTTTGTCCAATCCATTATACACATTAGTTTATAATATAACTCTAATCATTTTCCTCTTGTTGCAAGATTTGCAGAGTTGGTAAAATGCCCTTTCCTGAATAACGTCTCAATTTTGCTTTTTGTTTGTTTTTTTTAATTACATTTTTTTAATTCATTTATTTTAAATGTCATTTATAACTTGACTTCACTAATTAGTCAGTCGCTAGCCCCTAGGAAACATAGAGAACTCAATGTTCCAAACTTGTTCAGCAATGCACGCATTAAATAGAAGTGATCCAGTCAGTTTGCCTAAATCAAAATCATGTGCATACTATTTCCATCAGTACAGTAAATGGTAAATTATACTCATTACAGCTGTGCTAAAAAAAACCTGTGAAATTGTTTTCTTTCCTTTTCATTCTTTTTTCTATATTAATTAAAGAGATTTAACAGTTAAAATTACTTGCAAAGTTATATTAATTATCATGGCATATGATATGTTTTAATGCAATTTGTTCCTTAAAGAAATCACAAATATTCTCTAGCGAGACTGAATATTTCAAACTATTCTAAATTGCTAAATCTGCTTAAAACATATAAAGAATTTTCTTTTATTTGACTTAAGCCCTGCTTTCAACTTACTTATTCCACTTCTTAATTTTGACAGGCACCAATTATATTCCTGTTAACCATGGATACGGGCTCGGGCATTCAACCTTTCTTAACTTCCATGCACTTTACTTGGATTGCAGTCGCTTATTCACTTATGCCTCATATACTGCTGATTGTGTACGTTTTTCCTTTTAATAACATATAGCTTGAAAGGGGCAATGGAATTAGTACAGTCACTAAGCTGACGTGCTAAAAAATGCACAGGGCAGATGGGTAGTGCTTTTACTGTAAAAGATGAGTACATTTTACTAACATGTGATCAGTTTGTTTTCATTTTACAATTTAATTAGACTATTTAAAAAATATATATTTAAAATAAAATACAGAAAAGTTTATTCAATAAGCTACACAAGCAATGTTTAGTTGCCAACAAAAAGTAAGTGAAGGGGGCCCTTTCTACAACAATTCTAACAAAGGATGTCAGGGATTTTAGCACTAGTTCGTGTCAGAGAAACCCGCTAATAATGGTTGCTCTCATTAAAGCCACCTGTTTCCTTTATAAAACATTCGAAAACTGTTTTAGAAAGGTATGAAAGGAAGACCATCTGTCTGCTCTCATGATAATGAATGAAGTCGAACAGATTTCTTTGGCTGCCACTTTACAGTAACCTGTATCTGTGGCTCTAAACAGGGAAACGTTGATGAGCAATGATTTTATGCCCCCAAAAAACTATTTGGTATAATGGCAATTAAATAGTCATATCCTGTATGTATCATTTTTAATCTGATTCCACTGATCTATAAGTGGAAAATATTTTTGTCTTTAAGTACAAATTAATTTTCTATCCATTACTTGTATCAGAACATCAAAATTTACTTTGGCATTCTGTTCTATTCTCATCAAGGAACATGCAAGACCTGATCTAGAGCTGCACTTAAAGGCAAAACATTAGTACACACTTGCCCATCCGTGCCTATGCATCCGACTACTCTGTGCTAGAGAAACCGAAAGATCTACAATAATGAAATAGTTGCAGTAACATTATAAGCAGTCTGCACTTCTGTGAAAAGTAAACTGGAGAGAGTAATACATATTTACATTGTAGGCTAAATAAATAGGAAGGTTATGAATTGCTAAACTACGCCAAACAAAAGGGGAATGGGGCACCACATTTCTGTCTTGTCCAGGACACTATATTGGCTGATTAACTGGTTATGGTCCTGTACATTAACATGAAAGCATTGTTTACTATGTACTGGATCCAGCTCTCCGGGAACAGTGCAGGAATATGGGACCATTACCTAAAGTTCTAGTTCTCTGATTATTGAAGATGCAATCCATAACATTACTAAGAGTGGATGGGACCTGGGGGGGAATTCACTAAATGATGAATTCTGCAGAGATTTCTTTTCGTCAGCGTTCGTCTGTGATCAAAATTCGTCAATGCCTGGTGATGTATAGTATTCACTAAGTGACGAATTGTATTGACGATATGTAATGGCTGACGAATGCTGACGATATCCATTGACGAAAAAACAGCTATTCGTCAGG
>JABWIB010000969.1:91267-106799 GCA_016617825.1 Platyplectrum ornatum
CTCCCCTGCAATTCAACATGGTTTTACCCAGTCTTGAAAAAACCTTTCGATTGGAACAATTTATCTTATAGTGTATGGCCAGCTTTAGTCAAGAGTGGGTAAAACCATGTTGAATTGCAGGGTGGGTAAAATGAATGTCAGTGTTTGCATGCAGGGAGAATACTTTATTGTTGTATGTTGCACACAGATACTGACCAGCGTTACTGTTACACTGTTATTAGACTTGTGCTAGGAAACATCATCTCTCACCTAGTCCTGCAAGTGAAAGGTGTTGGAGTGGCAGGATATTAAATTTGGATGTTACACTCAGTTTTGACTAGGGACAGAAATTTGCCTGTGAGTATTCCTTTAAACCAATTGCATTCATTTTAATATTGGGTGCACATCAGAACAATTCTTACTTGGTGCATACAATCAGCTGATTTAAAGATCTCTGGTAATGATCTCCAGCTGCACATTCTACCTGTCTATAAACAATCCCAGAACCCTATGCTGCAGTATTATGCTGCAGTTACATACTTGTCCACAAGATGGCTCTATATTGAATTATCAATGGGAATCTTATCTCACTTAGGGCTGGATTCAGCTTTTCACTCTCATGACTTACACTCATGAGTTACACTCTTATGGGTAATACCATGTTGAATTGCAGGGGAAGTAAAATGAATGTCAGTGTGTGCATGCAGGGAGAATACTTTATTGTTGCATGTTGCAGACAGATACTGACCAGTGTTACTGTTACACTGTTATTAGACTAGGACCAGGAAACATCAGCTGTTACCTGTTATGCTGATTGCAACTAATTAAATTTACCCCCCTGCAATTCAACATGGTTTTGTGTAACTCACGAGTGGGCACACACGGTAAGATAAATTGTTCCAATTTAAGGATTTTTTAAGAGTGGGTGAAACCATGATGAATTGCAGGGGGNGTANAATGAATGNCAGTGTGTGCATGCAGGGAGAATACTTTATTGTTGCATTTTGCACACAGATACTGAGCAGCGTTACTGTTACACTGTTATTACACTTGTGCTGGAAACATCATCTCACCTGTAACACTGATTACTACTAATGACATTTACCCCCCCCCTGCAATTCAACATGGTTTTGCCCACTCTTGAAAAAATCCTTAAATTGGAACAATTTATCTTACCGTGTGTGCCAGGCTTAAAGCTGGCCATACACCAGAAAGATAATCTTTCCAATCAACAGAAAAATGACCCTCACAGCAGAAATCTGTACTCACAAAACATGCATTTAATGAGTGCACATCTAACAGATTTCTGCTGTGAGGGTCATTTATCTTTGATTGGAAAGATTATCTTTCTGGTGTATGGCCAGCTTAAGTCATGAGAGTGAAAAGCTGAATCTTGCCCTTACACACTGAAGTTTTCTGCATGCATTAGACATCGTTGAATATTAGGAGCTCCTAAAAATCAAATCAAAAGACAACAGTCGGTCTTACACGATCCTGCAGCACGTTTGGAAAGTACATACTGAACAGGGTTCGGCTTAAACTGTCTTTTATTGTGTGATTGACACTATAATCTTTCTGATGTGTACCCAGCATAAGTCTATATTAGTCCGAATGTGTAAAAAAAAAGAAAAATGACAGCGGACTATTATTTTTTGTAATGACCTTATGAAGAAGGAGAAGAAAATGCCTTCTTTCTATGCTTATTTATTTTTCCCTCACATACTCAGAATGTTTATGACAACAGTGATTCAATTTAACACTAAAACATTCTTCTCATGAGGGAAAAAGTATAAAGCATTAAACGTCTGGGATAAAATGCATGTGCCAGTATGGGTTTGAGCCTTATCAGTAGCGTAATAAGAAATATGCTTGCCTTTTACTAATCCATAGGGTGTAGGAAAAGCAATTTTATAAATAATCTTTCTGTATTACCATTTCGGCTTCTACGATCTAAATTCAGTTTTCTGTGGAGACGAGAGAAAAGGCTCACAACAAAAATAAAATACTGTTTCACAAGGAATTTAAAACAGTTGTATTGGAATAAGGTTTACAAAAAAAAAAGACCATTTTATATTTCCATTAAAAAATCAATATTATTTTAAATAGTTAGATAGCATAAAAATAATGAACATGAAACTATACTAAAGCTATATTATATAACTGTGTAATATAATAAGGAATAATAATATAAAAAAACTATTTTAAAGTGTGCTAAAAGTATATTGATGTATTTTATGTTAGAATATGTTATTTTATTTAAATATATGTTTTTTAAATAAATTTTTTGTTTTATATGTGTACCAATAAGTACAGTAGCTGACAAATAAGGCTTTAATGGCACTAGGTTCATGCGTGCCAGTACAGGCAGATAGGGCGAGCGAGAGAGGGGTGTAAACTACCGTGTCTTTCCTTTCCTAACCTGCCTCATTTGCTTCATTGAAATGGTCGGGCCCAGGGGATCCATTCGTGCACATCTGAATTGTAGTTTTAAGGTGGCCATCCACGGGCCGATTATTACGCAAAACCCATGGTTGTCATGGTTTTTTGGGAAAAAATTTTGCCGTGTATGGCCACATAATATGTTCGCTTGCTTGTTAAAAAAAAAAAACAATAAAAAACATGTAAAAATATAAAAAAATAAATAAAAATATACTTACACGGAGCGGTGCCCAGCTCTTTCTTCCAATGCTCTGGCACGCGACAAAGTCACGCATATACAGCATCCTCTCCGTACAAGAAGGAGTCGCTGCTGCATCGGAAGATGGAGCTGGGCACCACCAAGAACATATGAGCCTACAATTACAAACACACCAATAACACACGAATATGCTCTTGTATTACCTTTCTTTCTTGAGTCTACACATCTCATTTCCATTTCTAACCAATGAAAAGCCAAATATTTATTATGATGATCATAGCTTAAAGTGGGAATGTATACGGGGGTATAACATACTGGCACTTCTCTCACTGAAAAACTGAAAAACTATAAATCTCCACTGACTTCTATTATATTCAGTGTTTCCATACCGCCACTTCGAAATGTCCATACCGCCACTTCTAAATGGCCACTGTTCCTGTTTTTAATGCTTAACTCTTTCTTCCTTCTCATCTGGATACATCTGTGATTAGCACACACTCACATGTCATCTCTTGTTTTTATTACTCAAAATGGGAACATGGAACAGGATCCAGATTTACATATTTTATGTCATTAACGCAAGTTTTCCATATACAGTAACACCTGTACACGGGCAATATGTTGAAAAATGTACAGCTGGCTAGGTTTACTTATTAGAACGCTTAATCCCATAATTGGAATCCTAAATAAGACATCGGGCCAGGTCTGAAGTTACACCAGCCTATACCAACCTATGGTTGTCTTTGTAAAAGAACTCGCAGAGTGGACTATGGGAAGGACCTTATCCTCTATAGTCGTTTTATTGTTATGGTAAGAACACTTACTGTCAGTCCTTAATAGTAATCAAGCCAATCTTAAATATATCAATTGAATCAGTATGACTACCTTTATTCCGATATAGTGGCTACCCAATGAACATTTTGTAAAGGGGATCGGCTCATGCGTATCTGGTTCAAGGATGCATGACATTGTACTTCTGCAGATGTACTTGGAGAAGTGGGGGACCAGACGGGATCCTGAATCCAGTCCTTTGTGTGTATGCATAATACATACACAATTGTGGGGAATGCATGCAGACAGTAAAGTGGGGGCACCCCAGTACTATCCAGACTACCAGACATGAGGATGCATGAAAAATCTTAGGTTGAGATATACAGAAGGCCAGAACAATTAGGAATTTAACTATTATTGGTAAG
Source organism: Platyplectrum ornatum (assembly GCA_016617825.1). Taxonomy (NCBI): domain Eukaryota; kingdom Metazoa; phylum Chordata; class Amphibia; order Anura; family Limnodynastidae; genus Platyplectrum; species Platyplectrum ornatum. The sequence goes on from JABWIB010000969.1 coordinate 95,081, forward strand.
TAAGGAATTACAACATCGCTTTTTATATGAAGTTAAAGCATTTGAAATGTGTATGCATCCGTACCAATGAAGTAAACATTTCATGCACATAAAGATTTGTTTCCAGCTGAGGAGATCCACTCACAGGATGTACAGGTGTCTGCTCCTATTTCTAGCTCACACACAGGTCTGGATTTGGTCCATAGACGTTAGGAACATATGCACAGAAGTATATTGTAGACATAGAGGTATGAGCAGATATTACGTTATTGGGTCTGAATCCAATCCATTGCTTCCAATTGTCCACATTCTAAAGCTAAAATGACTTTAACAAATGATTTTATTGATAAAGTAGATAGAATGTGGCTGTTAGAATATGATATTTCCACATGTAAATGTCATGAAATTATGCTCAATAATACAATTATGCTAATATTTTAAATCATAGACGATTTCTTGCAAATGTCAGAGCTTTCTTTTTTTAATACACTCATGGAATTGCATTAATACATGCTGTACTTATATTGTATTACTAAACAGTTAAAATGTATGATATGCAAAAGCGTATTTTAAAGTTTTCAATTAGAATTAAGTTTTCCTTGTAATTGTAATTGTGTCTATACAAGTATTTGTTTTTCAAATGTCTGAGAGAAAAGCCAAGAAAGATGGTCATGTTTCATACTCCTGCATGTATAAATTATGCAGGCTATTGGCAGCCCACATCGCATGTTCACATAAATGAATGAGTTTCCTTGAATTTCCACAGAAGAAATGTTAGCATTTGCATTTTTACTTGATGTGGATTTGAAAAAGGAATGGGTGCAGTCATTCACAAGAATCAAATCCAAATGAACAAATGGATGCTGTAGTACATGAGAAAATGCTAATTTGTTTAGCATTTCATCATAAGGCTCCGCTCTCCGCATTTCCTTTTAGAAATCATTATAACATAATTGTAATTTTACATGAAATCCAAGGACATGATCCATCTGGGGTTTCACATCACATTTTATATCACAGCTTTATTTCTCTAATATTCAGTTCAGACAAAAGAACCAAATTAAAACTCAAATCTGCTTAATGGTGTAATATGTCTGCATACTTTCAATATTTCTGCACACCTACATACTGTGAATTTCTAGAACAAATGTACTGTCCAGGGATCCAGACCCTGAGACTGTGGGAAAGAAGGGGTAGACATATCTTAATATTAGTTAATCACACACTCATGAAGAATAACCACCATTTCCATTACATATAATAGTGTAGAACATAGCACTTGAATAATGTGCACCTTCATTATGGGGTTGCTATGTGTCTGTATTAGAGGTGAGCGCTTTGGAACACATCCAAACTTAATACATACTACTTACTCACTTGCAACTTATTCAAGAGTGGGTAAAACCATGTTAAATTGCAGGGGAGGTTAAATGAATGTCAGTGTTTGCATTCAGAGAGAATACTTTATTGTTGCATGTTGCACACAGATACTGAGCAGCGTTACTGTTACACTGATATTAGACTTGGGCTGAAAATATCATTTCTCAACTCTCTACTGATTGCAACTAATTAATGAGTAAGTCAATAGTACATAAAGGATGAATATGGTCCTTTGGGTCTAAGTCTTTGCCATGTTTTGGCTTTGGTCTTGGATCTATATGTTCTTTAAAAAAATGGCTAAAAATAAAATCAGGAAATCTGTATTTTAGATTAACTTGGATATGCTACAAAAGATGTCAGCATACCAAAGCTATTAAAGGTACAGCAGTGTGGGCTTTCTGGAAACTGTAGTGCTTTAATACAAATCAATGTTTTATATTTGTTTAAATAAATAAAAAACTATAATTTTTACATGAATAATACATTTATTAAATTTATAACAATACAAAACTATTTTCCATTAATGTTCTGCGCCTCATTGAGTACTACAGGCACCAGCATGCCCGTGGGTGTGAAGGCAAAATCAAACCTTATAGATCAATGCTACAAGAAACCCCTGATGCAGAATGCAGAGATTAACTGACCATGAGGTGAATTTTCATACCTAGAAAAGCATGGAAAATTCTCAGAGAAAGACATGCAAATTGATTCAATCATTTGTATTTGTTTCTCTACTTAAATGTCCATGAGTCTTAATTATTTCTAAAAAGAATATTATTGTCTAAACTTTAACCTTAGACTAACTTACTGAAAACTGTGATTACATTAATCCCAGAGGCATAATGAAATTGACATTTGGAGCTGACATTTTATAATGTTAGTCAGTGACACTCACTATTGAACCAATTAAATGATTAAACAAATAGATTTCAATATAACATTATTTAACATTCAATTGACTAATTGTTGGCAGCAAGAATTTTAAAGACGTTGGAGCTGATCCAGAGCAACACATCCGCTTAAAAGCAAGGGCATTTAACACACGGATCCGGGCGCATAACCCACATCCGTGTGGTTTCACATCCGTACTACGTATTTAACTGAGAGAAGGGGTGATAAAAACTGCCTCATTTAAGTTGCTATGTAGGGTTATTGGAAGACTACTAATGAGGTCTGACACTGGGTATAATATTCTATATTTACAGATGTTATATGACATGGTTGTAAGATGGCCGTAAGACTGTGAAGCACTGTGAATTGTCCACTGGACAATTACCTGATTCAAAACCCTGTGCATGTTTTAAAAAAATTAAACAACTGTACGAATAAAAATATTTAATACGTATAGTTACTTATTTCCTGATCTGTTAGCTTACAGTGTTTACACACAAACCAGAATCTCTTTAAGCATCTGGATTCAGAAGATCCTGAATCCTTTTTTTTACTTTTATTATGAGAATGCAAGCAGGGGAGGGGATTGAATGTAATTCAGGGCTCCAAGTAGGGGTGTATACGGGTATATGATGGGTATATGTCATACTGTCACTTTTCCCACTCTAAATAAAAAACTATAAATCTCCATTCACCTCTATTATTTTCTATGTTTCCATACCGCCACTTCCAAATCCATGTAGGTCCATGTTAACCTCTAATGTTGATGATGTTAAGGTGACAACTTAAAGGGTTTACCTATTTCTGGTAATGGTGAAAACCAACATGTGTCCACTGTGCCACCAAACATTCTAGTGATGTATGTAAATTAGCTAGGATACAGGAGGGATAGTCAATACCCTTGTCGAAAGTTCTGAAAATGAAGATGAGGCCAACAATCAGAAGCATACAAACTACCAACTTCTTGCTCGTATCTGGATGCGTGTTGTCCCAATAGTGCGCCTCTGTCACCTATCTGCGCCAGAGTAACAGATTTTACATCTCAATCACATGCTCTGTTGTTCTGTGACAATGTGGCAATGAGAACTGCCTCTTTTAAGTTGCCATGTAGGGTTATTAAAAGACTACTAATGAGGTCTAATACTGGTCATAATATTCTATATTTACAGATGTTATATATATATGGTTAATTAATAGAAAACACATTTTACCTCAAGCCTCAAATCTTGACTCATGCCTCGAATCTAACTACTGTTTAAGTAAAGGCTACATTCATACCAAATTTATGCTTCTTGTCTGACTCCTTTGAGTGTCGCTTCTCAGTTATTTTGGATGATGACCAAATCTAAACAGTGTAGCAGCTGGTCTCAATTACCATATCCACAGTGTGGCTAAGAGCATAAATGACCAGCATTTCACTGGCTCCATAACGAATGGATTAGTTGTTTAATAATTCGACAAGGTTGCTAGTATTATATTTTTACATTGTTCCAGATCTTTTCTTCCAAACAACTGTATCAGGTCATTTCGCATACAGTACATTAACTCAATTTGTTGCATGTTGTTATGCAAATTGTATCCAAATGTTACAATTTCAATATAATAAAAACAATGTATTCATCTACTAATAGATACATGGATTTTAAAAGATGCGGACTGAATTCCCTTTCAGTATTCAGTTAACCAGATTTTGAAACATATGGTGAATATTTAAATATACAGCTGCAAAATGTTCATAGTTTTAATTCATTAGCACCCTTTCTGCTTAAAGGATAACATTAATAGCATAAGTCACCCATGGATTCATAGAGCACATAATTTCCACTATAAAAAGCAGTGATTAAATACAGTCAAAGCAGTGATACTGTACAGTCCCAACAAGATGAAATACGGAATTTAATTAATCAGAAATGATCTAGGTCTCTATACTGATTAATTTTTCCCAAGGTGTCCTTGAATTCATACTCCATCTAGCCCCGGTTATGGATCCGTACAGATATACTGAATATTGTGAGTTTATCGCACAACATAAAACACAGTGTAAACATATAATCAGTGTGTACTGTCCAACGATGCTGCAGATTTGTTTGAAATAGTCTGTGATCATTCGATTTGATTTCTGTGGATTTCTAATTTCAGTGATGAGAGATGTCCTGGGTCTAAATTTACTAAACTGTGAGAATAGAAAAGCGGCGATGTGGCCCACAGCAGTCAATCAGTATCAATCTTTAAGTTTAATTTCACATACTGGAGAATGTCAGCTTGAATCTGATTGGTTGCTAAGGGCTTTTCCATTCCCTATATTCTAAATCACAAAATTTGTATCATAGCGCATGCAGAGATTTGCTTCACTGCAGGGAATTACACAGGACAGCTAAGGTATCCTGCTTGAGGTAGCCAGACTCGCACTAAGGAGATGCCAGCCTGGCTACCATAAATATCCACCACAGGATTTATTTAATTAATAGAGCCCAAGAGCAAATTCCACCATTCATATTTTTGCAGAGAGCCACCTTGTGGGCGAACATGTTATTGCAATATATTATTGCAATATATTATTGCAACAATGGTTTCTGGGAACTGCTTCCAACCGATCCACAAGAAAGTAGAGATCAGTACATAGTACAGCTGAAGTAGAAATCTTTTAAAGACATCAGATTTTTTGGAAACTCTAAGTGTGTGCTCAATAGTCACCCATAACAAACTAAACTCCTTTATGAACCTGCACAGCCTCAGTGAAGCAAATGGCAAAAGTGCTGTCCCCCAGTTATTGCTAGGTACTGTTGATGACGTGTTATCACTTTGTAAAATATTAGTTTACTAAAACAGCTGATGTCATTCAATTTAAAAATGCATGTAAAATACATGAAAATCTGCATAAAGCTTGTTTTCTGTTTGTCATTGATATAAACATTTAAGAACATACCGAATGTATCATAGGTTTAATGCATATAAAATTCATGCTCTAGAGCTTACCAATAGGTTTATGTTTAGCTTCTCTATTTTACACAAAAATTCCCCATAGGAAATAATTGGCCTTTAATTAGTTTGTGAATCCAGGTTATTTGTGTCAGTCAGTGTGTAATCCAAAACCCGACAAATGACTTCTCATATGTGACAGCTTTTCTGTTATTTGCCATTGCGATCTGATCTGTCTGAAAGTAGTCGCTGTATAAAATTGTCAAGACATGAATATAGAAACATGCATTTAAATTAAAAAACACAATTTAAAGTGTTCATTGAGTTGTTATTGTTTTAGTAGAGAACACAAGAATGGAGTTATTGGACCTGATTCAGAGCTGGGCATCTTCATGGTTCCCAGGAGTACATGCCCATGAGGATGTGCAGTGAAATGCTGCAAATTCAGACACAGATGTGGACGCAAAGCCCTCGTCCTTAAGCATCCGCATTNTATAAATGAGAAAAGGGGCGTTCTGTCTGAACTGTCCTCTGTCTGCCTGTATTCCCCATTGTACGCCGCTGCGGACACTTTGTCGCGCCTAATAAATAAGCATTAATAATAATAATGAATTCACTAATGATAGCTTAAATGTTTACGCCCAGCTTCACTGAGAGCATGACAATGAAGAACAAATTTGCCTGTGCAGTCAGCAAGGTGCACTGCTATGAGTGGTAGCTCAGTAACATACTGTGAAAGCCAGTCTTGGTATACAGTATACACAAGATGCGACATGTATATTTATTTATTTATAAAACAGTTGTGTCACAATTTCTCTCCCCCCCCCCTTATTTCTCCCCCTCTTCTTTGGTGCCTGAAATGTGCAGCCACATTATTATAAGCTTAGGGAGGATCTTACAGAGTTTTAATGTGTCTGTATTCCGATGAATTATCCTGCTTTTTTATTGTATCATGAGAAATACAACGTGTATTTGTATTACTGTAACAACCATAATTACAGAGGCTGGCAACAACCTACAAAGACCTTTCATTTAAATAATGTTTACATACATAGTAAAACTGTGAAACGCAGAGAGGAATAATTATGTTTCGCTCTACCTTTGCTTCTTAATCTCTTAGATCTCAAATGATTTCCTTTGCACTTTTCTTCCATTAATGTGCCAATGAGTAACTAAGAAAAGAAATCACAAGCTGAGGGGAAAACAATATGCAAAAAAAAATGAAATAAATAAACCTTTGTTAGGATTAGCAGATGGTTTCTCCTTTGATAAGTCTAGTGTTTAAAAATGTCCAAGAGGAGCAGTTGTTTTTGCCAGCAGCTGCCTCCAAGCTTCATCCTGATTGCTGATTTTTAGAGTTCATTCCCAAACCCTTCATCTAAAATAGAAGCAGCGGCACAGTAGAATATATCTTCAAAAGAAAATCTGTCTCCTCTGAATACAGACAAAACAATATGAAGAAGAAAACACAGAACACATATTTTATGGCCTTGGATCCCACTGTGGTCAAAGAACAGTACACGGGGCTCGGATTCTTTTAGATAAACTCCTGGTTGCATTACACACACGAGAGACCCTTTTGCTGTTCTCTTGGTACGTTGTATGACAATAGTTAAGAGAAAGCCACTAAAGTTTCTAAGACGCGGGTGACTAGCAGTAAATTTTCAAGTGCGCTGATTCTGTTTTCACTGCCTATTAAATGAGCTGTATAGAAAAGCTGATATTCACATCAATCTGGTGTTGTTGTAGTTAACAAAATAATATTAAAATAATAAAACAATTAAATAAAATGAAAGGTTACTAAATATGTTTTAAATTGAAGGATATATATATATATATATATATATATATATATATATATATATATACTGGTATATGTATTTAACAAAGTTCCGTCAGTCTTAAACTCTGTTCCCTTGAACCCAGATTAAATTGCTACTTAAAACCCACTATATAAACAGGCTAGTGCTTCAAAAAACAGACAATGACAGCCAGTTGCGGCCCTAGTCTTTGCAGGGCCCCATACAAACCCCCACTAACACCAATGGTCAAGCAGGACCCTTGCGATTATAGGGCGACAAGGGGCCATATATGGCCTGTGCTAAGGGCCGCCTATAATGACAGCTGATAAAGTGGTTGGAATTGTATATTATGGTTTTATTTAATAGTTAGGGATAGGTTTAAAAGAAAGCATTCCACCATGACCAAGCAGACGAAAGCACAATCTTTTCCTCATACCACACAACTTACATTTCTGACCAGACATGAACTAAATCTGTCCCAGCCACCTACTGATCCTGAGCTCTCTCGTCTTAAGCAAAACCCAGTGCCAAATCGTATGCCAGGGGAAAAAAAAGAAAAACTCCCACAAGCACCTGCTCTGGAATGTAAAACCATGCTTTGCTTTCTTGACTTTGCCCAGACAAATTCTTCAATGTTGGCATACAATAAAATAAAATGACCCTGGTGTGACCTCAGGTGTTCTGCTACCTTTTCGGAAAATATTTGACTATGATTGAAAGTATAATACATGTATGTAGTGCTATATTTCACACACCAGCAAAATGTCCATAATTGGGTGTTTTTTCTGATACACTACATAATGTATATGCCATAAAAAAATAGCTTGAAATTGAAACCAAAGCCTTACCTCATAATGCATTTGCTGTCACCTGTGCTGAATGCACAAATTTGCATTTGAAAATAAGCATGCCAGACCAATCCACTGATAACAAAACAGTACAGGTAATAAGCTGATCCAGACAGGGCCGGCACGCCCATTAGGCGAAGTCAGGCTGTCGTCTAGGGTGGCTAGCCGGGAGGGCGGCAGCGAGGCAGGGGAAAAAAATTATTGTTAAAAAAAACCCTAGAAATGTTTGGAAAAACAAGATAATTCAAAACCGGGAGGGCAGACGGGACCACTCTACCACCCTCCGCGGTTGTTTTGAAGCGGCGTGACGTCATTCATTTGCATGGGGCATGGTGCTAGATCTGCCTAGGGCGCCCACAGACCTAGCGCTGGCCCTGGGTCCAGATCCAGAGTTCCCCAGATCCTGAGTTCCGATATCACATTATTCAGATATTCAGATTTCCCTACAGACGGGAAGAGACCACTCGTACGTAGAAGCGCATGGAGAGCTCTACTTTAATGTTTCTGCACCCTAAGTAAAGGCTCAAAGTCTAAATTTATAAATATCTTAGATAGAGAAACATTTACAAAGTATGCATATAGTCCATTATTTGACTGAATCTCCATCTGCAATGGAGACTTATTACAACCGCCTCTTTAAGAATAATGCAGGTAAGTCTGTTCTATTTCATAATTACTGTTTATTTACATTTGGATGGGTTCAAAGAATATTTTGAACCTTGGCTCTTGGACTTCCTAGTCCCTCCTATGCTCTGAACGATATGACATACATGACAGGCACACGCCTCTGCATCAGCCTCATTGGCTATTAAGCACACAATATAACTTGGGAAGAAAAGATTTATGCAGATACTGTAAAAACAATAGAATAGGTCTAGGTCATACTTCCCTGTAACATAACGTGGTTTTGTCACAGTACATTTTTTCTTAATTTAATATGATCCATTGTATAGTAATTATAACATTTATATAACAATACATTCAAATTCAAGTCAACATGTTCCCAAGTCTTAAAGAATTATTGAATTTACAGAACGTATGACAGATTTATGCTTTCTCATTGGCTTTTCTCTTATGCTTAGCTAACATTTTAATCTAGGAAGTGCTAGGATAAAGTTTGGTATCATTATAATTTTTATTTTGAGTTTTAAGAGTTTGTATTTCAAGGTGAATGATGCATGTCCTTGCCAAGATTTCGTTGGACTGTGCCCAGATTTTGACTTATGTCCTGTGTCGTTAAGAAGACCTGATGAACAGAACAGAAGTGTGCATTACAGAACAGAAGTGTGCATTTAAAGCTGTATATGCACACACAGATGGGACATACACTCATGACTAGTCTAGGTAAGTAATTAGCAGCACAAATTGCTTTATACCAGACAAATGTTACAAGTGGTTACACATAGGTGGGCTCAACCATCAGCAGGTTCAAAATATAGGTTAATAGCACTGGTATACTCTTTCTACTGTTAGTCCAATTAGTCTGTACTGGGACTTTGTACTCCCCTGTCATTCCCCCTCACGTGCTGTCAGAAAGTCCATAGTGCGGATCATTGGCCCATTCGACTGCTGATCACATAAATTCCTATCCCCTCTCTAGAAGCATTGCGCTTCATGGCCTAAATTCACTAAGCGGAGAGTTTGCTGGAGAATTTGAAAGGTGGTGAAGTTGCCCATAGCAACCAATCAGATTCAAGCTCACATTCTCCAGTATGCAAAATGAAACTGAGAGCTTGAATCTGATTGGTTGCTATGGGCAACTTCACCACCTTTCAAATTCTCCAGCAAACTCTCCGCTTAGTGAATTTAGGCCCATGTGCATTAAATGTACACCAGTGCACTTTTCCCCCACTAACGCAAGCGGGGGACCGGACGAAAGGTTGGATATGGCCCTATATTCTTATCTTTCTAATGAATGCTAACCAGATGCTAATCACTCAGAGGTATGGATCCACATGTAAAACACCAATGCAGACAATTGAAGCTTGGAAAGATATTCTGTATACAGCTGTACATATATGAATACAATTTGTAAAATTTGTAGTACTGTAGTTATTAACTGCAAATTACTCTCCCAACTCATCATCAAACATTTTCTGAGTAACAGAAATGAGGCCTCTGGTGTATTTTAAAGTCTTGTAAATTAACCAGGCCATGCTTGGCAATGATGTGTTTCTATTGGCCCAAATATTAATTGTTTTTTTAAGCATTCTGAAGAGTTGTAGTTACCAGAAAGTAAGTAAGATGAAAGGAGTTTCAGCAAGCTTAAGCATGGTGACATGGAAGTCCTGAATGTACATGTACATGTTGAAAGCATGACGCAAACAGGGAGAGTTATGTATTGAAGAAGGGTCAGATGGGAGACAGTTCATATATTATAATATTCTAATGTACTGACATTGCTGCGATTGTGTGGACAGATGTGACAAACTTAGAAAAACTAATAGACAGGCTTGCATAAATATTAGCTTGAGGAAAATGTCATCGGTTCTGCAGTGAAGTCCCTGGTTTACATTTTCAGCTATGTAAAGTATCTGTTTTGACATATATATAGATATAGGAAGGAATATATATTTGGTCCCTGTTCATTAAAAAATAATAATCTGTTTACAGATGCTCATATTTTGAGATTGACTGTCAAAATATAATTTTTTGAACTGATGGACTGATGAATAATTAGAACAGTATATTTATTAATTTGAAGTCAGTGTGTGATCCTGATTCCCCACTGAAAACTAGACAGGAAACAGTGTATCATAGTCCATTTGTTTAAATAATCTGTAGTGATCACAAAATCACATTTTTAAACAGTGGCTATTGCTTAGTGTTTCGCCTGTGATAGAAAATTAAAAAAATTTAACTATAACTTTATAACAGATGAAGAGAATTACATTATCTAAAAAGTCTCAATAATGGATCAAATCGAGACTTATGCAATACAGAAAAATCCCATTAATGTATAAGTCACGGTATCGAAACATTCAGGACAAAAATACTTGTTTTATTCATATACTATATATATTACACAATGCGAGGATGGTACAGAGAAGGAAGAATAAGCACTTCAACTCTGTTGACAGGCGCACAGATGCTAATAGTACAGTACTGGTTGACTTTAATCCCTACGTACTATCCAGACTTAAGGTGGACTTAATCTTAAGGTTGTGTCTGTCTAGCTGCCAAGTTATTGGCCTCCCCTCTCTTGTGTGGTAATTAGGATATATCAGGGATCTGCCATTCCGCTTTTGCTGCAGTTGGTGCTAATGACTCCAAGTTATGCCTTATGCTACACCAATGTGTGATCAGTTAATGTACCACTGAGCAATCCTATTATGCCCCCATTTATTTCTCATTACCGTATATACTCGAGTATAAGCCGATCCGAATATAAGCCGAGGCACCTATTTTTAACACAAAAAAAATCAGGGAAAACTTATTGACTGGAATATAAGCCACCCCCCCCCAGTATCCCCATCACGTCTCTGTCACAGATACAGTACATAAACCGCCAAACGGCCTAGGTGCGTCCCCTCCCCACTCCCCTCCCAGTAAGAATACCTCCCGACACAATAACTGGACACAATAAAACACACGGAGACTTTATTGGAATTATAAAAGGGGACACCATTTATTTATATAATTGGACCTAATTAGACCGAATTGTAATTGGACTATAGCAAATTTGAAGGACGGTGGCGACAGGAGCAGTAGGAGCCAGCCTTGCTANCTAAAACTTACCTTTACCTATAGAAATAGAGAGCCTAAAAACCCGGTGGCCATTAACTAACTAAATTGCCATAAAGGCAAACTGGACATCCCATTCACAATGAGAGTCAACCGTGGGGACCGGCCGAAAGGCCCAGCTCCCAACTAAACCTAAATGACTTTGACCACACTATC
>JABWIB010000970.1:12073-37015 GCA_016617825.1 Platyplectrum ornatum
TGTATGTGTGGAAGGGGAGAGAGGAGAGGGGGGGAGAGAGAGAGGGGGGAGAATACCCACCTGAAACCTTCTTCTCAGCTTCCTTTTCTCTTGAGTGGAGCAGAAAGCAGGAAGGAGACAGGTAGAGAGCAGTGGCTCTGCAGCTCCAGCGCTATATCATGTAAAGGTGACAATGTCAGCAGCACTTTACATGGTATCACAGAGGAGCTGCAGAGCCACAGCTCTCTCCCCTGTCCCCTTCCTGGGCAGATGTAGGAGTTGCGGTCGCGGTAGCGGTGCCGCAATCGCGTCTTTTTTTTTTTTTTACACTTCTTTTAGCTGGGGATTGAAGGATCAGTTGATCCTCCAATCCCACTTTAATTTTTGTGGCCCCCATAGCTCAGGGGCCCGGTCGCAGCCACGACCGCTGCGTCCCCTATAGCTACGCCACTGGGGATGGCCAATAACTAATATAGGGCCACTAAACAATTAAATGTGACTGTGTAAATATATCATTATATGTATGTATATGGGTGTTTCTGTATGTAACACGCATACATATATACAAAAAATACAGTGTCTGCATGTGTGAGTATATGTCTATGTGGGGGGGAGGTAAGTGCTGAAAAGGTGAGTGAATGTGGTAATGTGGGTTCTGGGAACATGAAATGAAAGGGTTAATTAGTTGAAAGGGTGTATTAGATTGTCAGTGGGTGTGTTACTGGGTGGATAGGATGATGGGTGCTGTATTTGAGCTGATGTGTGAAATAAAAGAATGGAGATGAATAGGCTAATAAATGGCTAATGGCATAAATTCTATGATAGTTTTTGAGGGAATGGTGTTAAGTGATCTGTGATGTGTCAGTGTGTGTATCAGTATGGGGGGTATAGGGGTGTGGGGCATTATATGAACCTCTTAAGGCAATCATTGTCTACCAATCTGGCAACAGTTGACAAGTTTAAATAAAGCTAGTATCCAGAAGTTCATGGGTTCCCCCCTCCCAACAAAAATCCAAAAATAATGAGAGGTGACTACCGCGTCTGACCCCCCATCCCCGTTTCCTACACCCATGTGTACATTGTAGTCACACCCACTTCCCCCACCTTTCTATTAGAAGTGTCATTTTACTCAAGTCTTATAGGACAAAGTGCACTAGAGCAGCAGAGTTCTGAAAAAGAGTCAAGTTATGAAAGGAAAGGGTAAAAAAAACATTTAATGGAAATCATAACTGAACATTATGGCAACCATGCTATATAGAATTATAGCGATCTTCAGGATTCCATCATAAATTGAAGCATTGCAAATTACACACTGTTATTCCCAATAGTTGCTACTACTTTAATAACATTTGTTGATGTTAGCCATTTTATATAAGCCTCAATAGTTCCGCAAAGATTACAATAAACCTTAAGATAACATAATCATTTCATAGTTTTAATGAACATTACCAGTAAGTTGTTTACACATATGATACTTCATTAGCATGCATGATCATGCAGGATACGCATGCTAAAAAAAAGTCAGGGATGGGGGCTTTATGCACTAATCGGCTATGTCTGCTATTGTAGCTTTTGTGTCATCAAGATAATGTTTAAAAGTTTTTAACCTTCTATTTTTTTTCTTATCCTTGTTACAGAACTATCTTCGAGCTGCTGATGTTAAACTGATGAGACAGCTGCTTATTATCAACGAAAGCATTGAATCTATCAAGTGGATGATGGAGGAGAAAGACATCATCACCAGCCAAGGAAGCAGTCTAAGCGGGAGCCTTTGCAGTCTACTCGAGAGTCAGGATAGTTCATTACAAGGAAGTTACACCAGTTTACACGGCTACAGCGATGGAATGGATGATATATCAGTGGGTAGTTACCTGGACACTCTCGCTGACATTGTTCCTGGACATTGTACTCCAGATTTTGATCAATACAAAGATATACAACAGAGCCATGAATATCAACCAATTTCCAATGACTCCAACACTCACTTTGATGAGTATTACTGTTTTAGGTAGATCAGGAAACGTGACAATCCATATTGGATGATAGCTGAAGGTACCGATGCCTTTTTTCATACGAAGATGCCTATAATGACAACTGTATCAGGATCCTGCTTTTTCTGCTCCTCTGTGTTAATGAGATCAATGTTCAATTCATATTTATTTACATGACTTGTTATTTTACACATTTTATACAGTTTTTGACTACAAATCTAAGTTAAAATATTAATAAGTTGTTTTATAACATGGGAAATGGGTTACTTATTTCAATAAAACTGCCACTCGTTGCTATTTTGTTGGAATTTATTTTGTATATAATATTGCTATACTTTCTTATATTGCTAAATTCCTTGGCTAAAGGATACAGCCTCTTCATTGTTACATCAATATGGATTATTCCCTAATAGTATTTATTAGTTGTAAATAAATTATGTAGTTTGATTAAGTTATGCCTGCCCCTATACCATACATATACACGGTTACTTTGTATGTCAGCTATCCATATTCATATGAGCCTGGTGTAATGACACATTCAGAGCATTCAATTGGGACATTAAATTGGATCCAAACTTTAGAAAAGTAAAATGTGCTAATTCTTCTTATCTGAGGTACACATTTTAATGGGAAGGTACTGTACAGTATGCATACAGCTTATAAGCACATTAAGTGGGGACAGAAGCATGCAATCGTACAGTAAGGGTTTGACTAAGCCCTTACATTCGATCCTCGTTTATACACCAATCCCATTTCCATAGCAATCAGAGCTCATTGGCTTCTTACATCTGGATAAGGTTCCCTGTGTGTCCTTTTAGTGGGGGGCTACATCATTTTCATATTTCCACAGGCTTCTGTAACAGACATAAATAGTACATTTCTTTTAAGTATAACTATTTATATAAATACTATATGTGCGCTAACTGTTCATAATGAGATCAATAATCCATGTAAACTAAATTAAAGAGGCTTGTGTGACTGTCACGGCAATTGGAAAATGTTACATAAATTGGGCTTGATTAGTACTTGCCATCTATGTGCCAAATCTAAAACACCCCTGTGTATGTAGGAAGAAAAAGAAATGTGCCTTCTACAGTATAAGTACAAGTCAGAACTATAAGTATTTTCAATGTCATACAAAAAGCCAAGGAATGTAATTTGTCTCATACTGTTATAGTTAACATAAATAAAATGGTTCTGAACAGCTGGCTGTATTTAGAATAACTGAATCTTTAGCAGATATACATAGTGCCAGATTCTGGTATAATTGATCTTGGGAAATGTAAACATTTACAGGGATTTTTACATAAAGTTCTGCATATTAGATTTCAAATATTAGAACTCCCTAGAAGCATTATTTTGGCAATATCCTGGCAACTGTTATGTGTGTATCAGTAAGGTTTAAATATCATTATAAATAGTGTACATACTAATGTTTATCTTCACAAAATGACACACAATAAAATACTTAGAAGCCTGTTAAATAATGATCAGTGATAAGCTGTACGTTCTTAAACAGAAAGTAATAAATTGAGATTCCCTTAGAGACAGTAAAGTAATAAACTGACGTATCCATATCTTTAGATGTGGTATGTAACTGTAATGATCGACAGTTAATGTGCCAGAACTAAATGGCCGTCAGCTTTAATAATNAATTTCCTCTTATTAAGATGATACTCATCAGATGGAGCATTGCATTGTTGACACCTTGGAGCTGACCTAATGTGGTGTACACTTTTTTTTAGGTTTAAGTGTAGACCTGAGCAAAATCATGTTGCATTGGGAGGGGTACTAATTAACTTAAAAAAAGAAAAACACTTTGATTTTGTACACAGAATTTACACACTACCTAGCTTTATGTTTAATTTGTAAATTAGTTGAGTTGAGGTAGGTAACATCACCTCCCAACTAATTTGGAGTTCATAGTTTAAGCTTGCCACCCCTGCTTTTCAATGTTTGCTCTGGTCTACACTTTCGCCTGCCTAAATGATAGATAAGTCCCTTAATGTGCTTGGTATTTCAAGAACCATCATCTGAATTACAATATACTAGGCTAATTATCTCCAACTGATACAGCCATCTGTAGGACACAGACACATGTAGAATATATGACCAAGGTATGGAGGAAGGACAAGGAGAGGTACAGGATAGAAGAGAAGATAAAGAAGACACTGCAGAGCAGACTAGCCGACGGAGTAATTCTACCCAGTACCTATACTTATTGTAGCTAAACAGTATTGTTACCATACGTACACAGTTTGGATGAAAGGAGTGGCCATAGATTGCAAGACTTGCAGTGTGTTCGGAATAGTAGACCTTTAAACAACTGTAGATTGGCAGAATTATTTTCAAAGTGTCTGCCTCAGGGCTTTGAAAGAAGAGCCACCCATGGGTGGCCTAGGCCAAGTTATTCAAATAGATGAAAGATGTGGTCGTAGAAAATACAATCATGGCCGACTGCTTCAAGGAAACAGAGTACCCTCAGCCAGGCAAATTTATGGATGCCAAATTGTTTTTAAATGAAATTTGCTGATTTTTCCCATTATCTTAGACAGAGGTAAGAAAGCATTACTTAGATACAATATGTATATGTGTTGTCGCCGAACTTTGTACGTATGGTCAACAGACATATGGTAACTATACCCATGCTCAATATAACATATATAGTAAAAAGTGAATGGTAAATAAATGTCAATGGAAATAATACAATATAATACAATAAATATCTAGTGTGACAAGTAGTCATAAGATGTCTACTGTATAGATTGAAGCACTACCCTGGTATTTTGTACCTGGGAATGAAAAAGGCTGTGATAGGAGAATTCAGGTCATGAACCAGATGACGTAAATAGTGTTGACCCAGGTTTTTTAATAAAACAAAATGTGAAATATTTGCGTAGAAACTACAATGTGAACTGCTCTAAGCCACAGCAAATTGCCCAGGGTTGGCAGTCTGAACGTGGTATTAGAATGATTTATTTTGCCTGAATTTCACAGCATATGTGGAAAGTAAAAATAGAGTAAGGAGGAATAAAACACATGTACTGTATGTTGTGAAATATTTTATATCCCATAATTATCAGAGACTGANTTTACTTAAGCAATTACCTAAAAGTACACACTGCTGTCAATTTATCATAAAAATATTCAAACTGAAATGTGGGTGTACAAGGATTCATCAACAAAATAACTAAAATGCCTTCAATTTTCTTCCACTCACTATTCCACGCCAACCATTATACTTGAACAGCTGATACGATTAAAATGTTCAAAGTTGTTCCCTTATGCAATGAAATATTAAATCACAACCTATTTGAAAAAACAAACTTAATGTAACAATGTAAAATCTAAAATATCAGCTATAAGAAATATAGCTATAAAAATACATAGTAGACAATTCTCAGGAAGGCATTTATTTAGTATTTATGTTACCATAAGGTCATAAAATCAATTCAAAAGTTAATAAATAGACATATGACATCGTCAGTTAATTTCGCAATCACGTCTCTTTGGAAGAAAACAAGATTTCTGATTAATAGTAAACATTGTAAAAAGAAATTCACTGGCAAATAAATATTCTTTTGTTAATGAAGTGACAAAATACCTTTAGAGGTTTCAGACTGCAAATGTAATATTTATAATAGATGTGATTTTGCTTAGATATACTAGAGTCTCACAGTACAAAAAAAAGAAATAAACTAAAACAAAACAATACACATTTCAAAGCAGCTGACTGGAGGTACAATATTATATCAAATATATATCAACCTATAAAGTCCCTTAAAAATGGTCTCATGAGTGACCAGCTTTACTTTCTTAAGCTGGCCACTCACAATTATTGTGGATTTGGGCTAAACATTGCCTTGAGTGTGGCTAGGTTAAGATAAAAAAAAATGGTGAAAAACCCGCCTATTGAACAGTAGGGCACAATATTGTTATCAATCTGAATTCATGTCAATATGAATGCCCTGATGGTGAGTATACAGGAGTGGTTCTATCCTATTTTAATTGACGGGCACTCCGTCCATTCAGCTGGGCGCAATGTCTGCCATTCATAGAACTTCCTCTCCTTTTGGCTGAAGCCTGTACCGGAGCTTGGGGACAGCTGGACACTCACACTAGAACAATATTGTGAGGAAAATTGCCCTGTTTATAGGAACCGATAGCTTTACTTTATTACTAATCTAGAAAGGGATCATGTGAATACAATTCTTGCAATGTTTTTTTTGTGGTTCATAAATGCAAAGTGTTTCTCCATTCAGTATTACTATTCCTTGTATATTGTATCATTCCTTTTAAGTTAAAAATGTTTTATAATTATAACAGAATAAAATAAGCTTTTTTAATTCAAGAAACAGAATGATTTGTGGATATTTATTTACATTTTATTATGAAAACTGAGGAAATATGTGCAAGTACGTGTAATAGGGATGCTATCATTTGAAACCCCTGGAGTGATAACATTTTTGTGGTTTGGTTTTATAGAGGTACAAGCCTTGTGCGAATGATTTTAAACAAAGCAGGGGAACAACACAAATATTTGGACAATGCAGAGATTCCCCCTTATGAGTAACTAGCCAGGGATTTCCTGAACACTCCTATCGCAAAGCGATTTAGGTTGCTAAGCAGCTCTCCCTATCAATAATGTGACGCGTAAAACTCTGCAAGAATTTATTGAGTTGTTGCTTTTATATTAGTTCAATAGTTCTACTGTGGTAACAGGTCGCCTTTCTCTATCCATGGCAGAGGCATTGATTGTGGTGATATCCAAGTCAGGTAAATATTCTCTGCTCTCTGACACATACCACCTGAACTCCTTTCTGCCCAGTAATGCTAGATTCAACCAGGGGGATACTTCAACTGATAAACCTGCATCAAGCCAGGTGTGTGTCTTGCAGGACCACCTCAATTAACCTCAACGGTCTTTATATAAACATACAAACAGGAGTCCATTTATAATTGTATTCAAATTTAGCATCTCAGATAGTGCAGCTGTGCCTTACACCCTAGAACAGGGTTCTTTGTTTGTGACCCAAGGATATGGGGTCAAGCAAAATAGCTCTCAATGCTACTTGGTCATTTTTTTGGAGAGTTGCCGGGTACTCGCATGCTGACAGTGATAACGCCAATTTTCAAGTTAATTGGTGTATATCACATCTGTTCCTCACAAAAAGGTATGGACTGATAGTTTAAGTGTGCTTTGTCACACTAAAGACTCCCATGGTTTGACCACCCAATTATACTGTTATTCCTATACTGTTATTAGCAACCAAGTCTGCTGACAGAGTGGTTCCCGAATTTTCCCTTGCCAACTTCTTCAAAGTTAGTGGGGAGCTCCTTCTGGTCACTTGAGGAATACTTCTTTTCAGTGCTTGGCTCATTCCATTCTGATCCAAATGTAAGAGCAATCCTTAATAAGTATAAAAAAATGAGAAATAAAGTAGTATAGCTACTACAGTAGGGTAGTATAGGTATCTCATAAAGGAATGCGATTGAGGATATGATTTTGTCCTTGGGCCAGGTTTATGAGGCATGTGTTAGAACATTTTGTACTGTACAAGATAATTTCGGGCTCTCTTATTCTAGATACTTACAACTCTATCATGCTCTTCAACCTCAGTTCAGGGGAATCCCACTGAGCTAGATTTACTAAACTTTAGAAAAATAAAAGTGAATATGTTGCCCATAGCAACCAGTCAGTTTCTGGCTCTCACTAGTTCTGCGATTAGTTGCTATTAGCAAAATCTTTCCTTTTCCTTTTCCACAGTTTAGTAAATCTAGCCCTCATGTCTCATGGTCTCATATCTCATGTGTCTACACCTACCTTTGTTTCTTTACCTATGACTACTTTTTGGAGACCCTTCTAAATAGATGAGAGGTGGACCCACAGCTTCTATACAAAAAAGAATGGGTGAAGGTACTGGGATGTCTTAAGGCCACCATTTTGGACTGGATCGCGGAGTAAACTTCCATGTCACAATGCTAGGTCTCACTTAGGTTGCCCAGAGACCTAGCACCGTCCCTGACCACTACTATCATATTGCAATGGATCTCTTTAGCAACCCTGGGTCATAATTAGTGTTCATGCAGGCCAGAATACCTACCTAAATTTTACAACATCTATTCCCCCTTGCTATACTATTATCCAGAAATCCCCACAGATTCAAAGGCATTAGCCTGTCAAGCTTGATAGGGCCCTTGCTTCCTCTTCATCTAACTTTCCAAATCTGCAAAGTGCCTACTAATTAGAACATGCCATGAGACTAAAACTTCCTTTTGTGAACCTATGTGACAGAGTTCTGAGTTTTTTTTTATCCTCAGATGCATATTCCACTGTGCCATTAGCTTGATTTTATGCGACTGTGAAGATCCGCTGTGTATGAATATTCCTAATAGCTGTAATTTGTCTAGGCTATTGTTAATAATATGTTTTTTGCCCATCTGTCCTGCTCTTTTGATATTGTCCTAGCATACTGAGAATAAATTGTATTGTATGATTTTTGTATTGTATGTATTCATTTTTTTTAATTATTGTCTCTATGTTGTAATTGGTTATGTTATTATTTATATGTTGTACATTTTATAAATCAGGGACTACATGGCAAAATGAAAAATATAATGTCAGCAGTAGAAAAAAATGTCAGTAAGTGCGAGCAGTCATTACTGACTATCTGCTCCATTGCAAATATAGGGGCCGATTCAATTCATAAGGCGCAATGTTTTTCAAAGCGTAAGGGAGAAAAACTCGCTCTTTTTAGCTCGCGGCTCATTGAAACAGGCACCGCAACAGACGCGCATGATCGGCTTTTTTGCATCCAAAATGCGGATTGGATCAGCCCCATAGATACTCTGGGGTAGTGTTAATAGAGCAGGCATAATGTAGTGAAATTGTCACTACAACAGCAATTCAGCTCTATCCAGGGGAGCCCTTTAAAAGTTCCTGTTTGTTAGTAAACTGACATGTAAGTAAAATTATAGCATCAACACTTTTTTTTCTTCACAAATGTTACAAATAGCAGCCACATATGTTTTTCTCAAAAACATTACAAAAAGAATGATTCTATATGCTTCTTGTATAATGCTACAGGTATATATTATTCAAGCTAATGGTTAATTGCAATAGTTAAAAGCAAATTATTTAAGGAACTGAGCACGGCTCAAGTGGAGGTATATATGGTGGTATATGGTGGTATGCTGTAATGTCACTTCCCCAACTGATTTAATAGAAAAATGTTAACTCTCTAGTCACTTCTATTATTTTCTATGTTTTCAAACCACCATTTGCACTTTGAACACTAATCATTAATCATTTATACATGTCTCTTACATTAAAAACAAAAAAATATATAAAACAAATTCTATAAAATATAATTTTATAAGTTTAATACATTTCTGTATTTTAAGCTATGTTGTAATAGTTACCATACAGTTAGGATGTAGTAATAATAATTAACAGAAATTCTTAGTAATGCTGTTGTTTTAAACAGGAGCTGGTTGAGTGACTATGGTACGGATGAATACAGATCTGATAACAGACAGAGCAGTTTATTAAAATATACTATAACAACTCACTAAAGAACTATACAAGTATTCATAATGGCAATATATCATTCTGTCTTTAGGAGTTAATATGTCCTACTGACTAATCAGTTTAGTGCTCACATTAAAAGAAAACCTTCATGTAGAAGATTGGACACATTGTTGGAATGATGCCATCTTGTCATAGGTCAACATGTGTCTTTCTCACAAAAAATTTGGATAGAGAACACTCACATCAATCAGAGTTGGGATATCTGATGCTAAAACCTTTAATCCATTACTAAGACACAGACAGCATATTTTTTGTTCACGTCTTGTTGGATGGAAAATGGTTGCTGGAATTTCTGAGAAAATGCGGACATGTATTGTACTACAACAAGATAGAAGATAAAGGGACCTAGCGAGGAATGCTGAACAGTGAAATATTATTCGCTATCAATGCGCGGTTCACCTAATGAATTTCCTCCTTGAATAATGCGTGGTAAAGCTTTCCAATGCAATATTTACATGGAAGCTACACCAAATACCTACCATACCTATTTCTGTGATGTTTATTATGTTTGAACATAATTTCCTATAAACTAAAATATCAGTATATGATTGTGCTTGCAACAATAAATATATACAAATTTTTTGAAAATTTGTAAAGAAGTGGTTGTGTAAATATATATGTCACGAATCTTATATCTTACTACAGATATAGGCAAAAATAAATTTATTGATTTTACAAATTTATTAGGGAGTTTTTATTTATGGGATCTCCTTAGGGGAATACTAGTTTGCAAACTCAACTTTAACCCTCTGTTGTAAATTTTACTTTAATCTGGATAGGTCAGTTGGCACTGTAATGGTTGTGTGTGAATGCACAGTGTGAAAAAGTACTTAGAATCTAAATAAGACCTATGGAGGTTAGGCCAGTCCTGAATTTGCATAACTGAACACAGGGGTACTGGGGAAAAATTGTCTTGTATGTTGCAAATTTGCAAAATTGTGATAAAAAACAATTTAAACGCTAGGACACAATAATTGCATCGATCTGGATTCCGGATCAATATTGTGTCCTAGCATTTATCTTTTCATCAGTGTATTGTGTTCTGTAGCACTGGGCTGCAGAACACAATATACTGAAGAAAAGACATAAAAAAACGAATTATACTCAATTATAGCCGCAGCAAAATGGGAGAGGAAGTTCTATTATGATTGACAGGCACTATTATGTACCAGGCTCCAGCAGAGAGAGGGGAGACTTCGGGTCGGCACTTACTAGAACGATGAGCGTACTAGTGAATGGTGCTGAACTGGTGGTTTTCCCAACTCACCACATTTATCACCAACATTTCCACTAGAAGGATCTTCTTTCCACAAAATGGCAGGATTTTGTGATTTTGGCTTTGGAAAATATGCCTGTTTCATAATGCGCCACAGTACCAGTTGTGACTTCTGAATCCATCCTGGTAGTAGATCTATTGGCGGGCGGGACAGAGCAGTAAGTGAAACGCTTTTGCTTGGGGAGGGGAAGGGATGCAGACTGTAAGCACGGACCCATGCTGCTGCTGCAGAAGTCCAGGTCTGGTCCTATATGTGTTAATCTCCTACTCCAGGCATAATATTCCTTCAACTACTTTCTTATTAAAACTGGAAATCTGACAAAAAATATTTTATTTCAAGAAAGAGAAAATACTATTAATGCTTTGTTAAAAGTAAGGACAAAGTACAAGTTTTCTATGCAACCAATAGTATTAGTTGTTTTATAAAAACTTGCGTGTACACAGCCATAAACATATATATACTGTAAATTAACAGCTCTTACTAAATGGAGTGACACCTATTTAACATATTTGTCTTTGAAAAGTTGCTAAATACTTTGGAGTCACTCACATGAAGACACAGCAATATCTACTCCTGTCATTGGTCTGGTGAGGAAGCAGTCACCATTACACTATATAGTATTATCTATAAGTAGTGGGCAATGTTTCCAGAAGTAAGCAGATTTTCCTACAATTATTAGTAGCATTCATTTGCAGTGCATGACTCACATCGCCATGTAGAAAAGCGGGTGTATCAAACTCATGTCTCATGGTCTTCTCTCCACCTCGGATTATACAGTTCTAGGTGCACCTAGTTCCTTATATTGGTTATTTTATGAAGTCAGTGCTTGTGCTCACACAAAAGTAAAGTTGGTATGTACACTCTTAAAGCAAGGATCATAATAATTGATACTAATCATCTATAATTAATTATGCCAAATAATTTATTTAACAAAGTCATTGAGTTTCAGGTTTCATTTCAATAGTTTCTTCACAAGCCTGGTAAATTCAATGAACTGCTATAATGTAATACTCTAAATTTAAAATACTAACTAAACCTTTACATAAAATACTAAATAGTGTGTAAAAGTATACTTAAAATAATACATATTAAGGGGAGAATGGCAGTGCTGGTAAAATAAAGATGTAATGCTGCAATAAATGCCAGAATGTATTATTTATTTTATACCAAATACCTACCTTTTTGTATCTATCTTTACAGGAAATATAAGGATAGAGAGGTTGATCTAGAGTTTGGAAGTAAGGGAAAAATAGGTACAAGTATAGACCCGGGCAAAACCAAACATTAAACTTCAGAGGAGCAAGAGGAGCAAGTGAGGTACAAGGAAAGTGTTTCCTCTGCATGCAATAAAACGTATATGTTCCCCTAAAAAATGTGTAAGTCCAACTCTGAATCAGCCCCAGAGAAAGAGATCACTATAGATGAGAGGTAAAAGTAGTTTAACCAAATGCAATGTGCCTTTTTCTGGTGTCCCTAAATGGGCAGATGGCAATAGATTTGACTCTACAATCTAATTTAGAAGAAGAAAAATGTTATGTCTCACACAAGACCAAATCCAGACTTACAAGTTGTACGCCATTTACATCTGTACAGGTTTCTTGCATAAATGGTGTACATAGTAACGCATACATACACCAGATATTATTAGTATGTTTTCCATGCATACAAAACAAAAAGTTTCATATACATTGAAAACGTTCGAGGGGCTGGGTATATTATAGCATGTCTAATAATAAAGAAGCCAGGGGGAATGAGGGATTTCTTTTGTATGGAAGAAGGATTAGCATTTAAAGGTATGTTTTAGGAGTGAACTACCCTCTCTCTCTCATGTGCAGAGAGACTTACTGTACTTGCATGAGAACCTAGCTCCCACGCAGGTCTGGAATCAGTTCATAGAGTGCACAGTCAATTGGCTATGTGTCCAATATCAAATAATTTTTCTGAAACACAAAACAAAAAGGTAAGTCAATTAGTGAAGTGAAAATGAAATCAAGAAGAATCGCAGCCTTTACTGACACTTATCTACATTAGATTTATCTCTAATGTGGTGTCAATGTATTTCTTCTTTAAATATTGTAGAACTCCTGTTCCACTAGTGCAGAGCAGAGGGATGCACAGTCAGACGGAGGAGCAGCAATGTGCACCCATATTTCATACATCCCAACATTGCCCCAGAGTAAAGTGGGACATATAGGCCCGTCCATGCATGTCACTAGTCCCACCCAGCTCTGGCCACTGTCTACAAATGCCCCACCACTTTTTGCCCCGTTCATGGAAAAAAAGAAGAAAAACCTGTTTTGTCACCTTATCAGGAGAAAGTGAAGGGCAGGCAGGAACGTGGGACAGTAATGCGAAATGGAGCTATCCTGCTAAAATAGGGACAGCTGTGAAGTATTGTATTTCAATTCTTACTCCCATAGGACCAGATCCAGACTTGGCGTAAAGTTATGCCTGGACAAAACCAGTATTAGCGATCATGTTTTATATCCCAAGTCTAATATCAGTGTAACAGTAACACTGGTCAGTATCTGTGTGCAAAATAAAGTATTCTCCCTGCATGCAAACACTGACATTCATTTTACCCCCCTGCAATTCTACATGGTTTTGCCCAGTCTGGGTTTTGGGTGAATATGGATTTGGTTCTATGACTTTAATGAAGTATTATTACTACAATTGTTCTTCACACATAACAAATAACAACAACATAAGAAATTTTACATTTTACATTTACAAGCTACCTCTTAATGGTAAATACTTCCAGGATACTATATTATGCTTGCTGAGCCATTCATCTGTTCACATATGTTTTCCTAGGACAAGCAGAGCAAAGAAGGGGTCAAACAGCTGAGTCAACTGATTGGACTGAGCCAGGAACTTGGCCTGGCCGACTTCTCTCTTTTATTTGATATTTCTCATTCATGGTCATTAAGCTGTTTGCTTGAAACAAGGAGGTATCTTGGATGCTTTCTAAGGGTTTGACATCTGTCCTTGTATGTAGTAAAACAGTTTTGGTTCTTTGTTCCAGAAGACAGTATTCTTATTGTTTTCCTAAGTAGGTCATGTCATCTGTTCATCATATATAACACACAAAGTCCCCTTGATACTTTGAGCTAGGAAACATTTTACAAATATATTAAACAAAGTATAGTTCCTTGAAACTAATGAGTCTATGCACAGGGCCCCTTTGCAATTACTGTTTCAACAAGGAATTAGTACTGCACAGATGAGCTTACATTCCAATATATCCCTCATTTACTATGTTAACAATTACAGTATAAGCAATCTGCCCGAAAATGAAGTCTGGGGAATGACATAAAGGCCTGTCTGATGGTGAAATGAGTGAGCAAAGAAAACACTGTACTGTAGGTGGGGTTGTGAAAAAGAAAAATACAGTACTGAACATTGTGTTTTCTGAAGAGTGCGGAGCTTACATTTTAAATAATGTACTGGGATAGCAGGATGCAATACAAATAAGTTTGTTTTACTAGCCAACTGTAATGAACTTAAAACAAATATGCCTTTCCGAAACACTCTAATGAAAAGAAATATAGCAAAATAAACACCCTTTGCAAGAGTAAGAGTAATTTATTGTTGAATGGCCCTTTATATTAATTTAACTATTATTTATATTAATATTAACTTGTCTGTATGTCCTAAAGCTTTATACTTGGTCTCTGCTTTCTGGATTTCATGTTAGGGCCTGTATTCCTATCCATGGCAGTAGGTAATCTGCATTGAACCTTAATTTGCTGGGCACACAGTAGAGAAATGATATCTCCCAGCACAACGTGACCCAATAAACCAATAAATATAATGTCCCACCAGGGAAAGGTTTTGATATTGTATTGTAAGCACTATAAATCATTTGGCTGTCTGCAGTCTCTGCACTGATCACACATGGGCCTCCTGTCAATCACGACAAGGGACCCATGCAGCACTGGCCCGTTGACTGGCTTCAAAAAAAAGAAGCTCCAGACAGTTCTGTGAAATTTAAGGGATAAAGAGACAGCTCTGCAGGACCGCAGACACTGACAGGCTTCGTGACTGGTGATTGGTTAGTATACATAAAATATGGCTACCTTGTGTCCGATAATTGTGTGGAAGGTCAATCGATAATAGAACCCAACGTTCAGGGATATTTTATTGCTGTTTTAAAAATCCATCTATATCACATCCACTTATCATATGCTCTGACCAATAATCAATCCAGTGTATGGCCAGTTTAAGGGTATATCAATACAAGTAAGCACATTCAGCTCTGTACTAAATGTGGCTAAAGATGTGTTCTCTGCTGTACTTGGTTGTGTACTTGGTTGTTACTATTGCTGCGGACTTATGCTATTGTGAATTGACATACTTTGATTCTTTTTTTCATATATGGCAAAAAATATGTGCCTTCTCCAGTATCTGTGTATTGAAGGGCACAGCTGTGACAGTGAAGGGGGAGGGGGAACAGAGCTATAGCTACTTCAGCATCAGGAGAGTCTATTCACATTATTCCCAATATCTTTTATAACCTGTTCAGACTGCCTTGTAAAAACCGGGGCTTTTACCAAAACGCCGACTTCATGATAGCTGCGTCTCTATGCTGCAGTCTGAACAGCAACACTGGCTCTGGAAGAAGGGGTTGCCGAAAAGTCTGAGTCCCAGGCTGCCTATGCACAGTGTTGATCTTGGAAATCCTGGGTCAACACTGTGCATGTGAACAGACAGCCAGTCTGTGCAGCCGCAGATCGCTGGAATTACAAAACAGCAGCGGTTTGTGTTATTATTTAATCAGTCTGCAGAAATATTTTCAAATGCAGAAGCAACGAGTTAGCATAATATTTTATTTTTATAAAAGTAAATACAAACATGCTTTATGCTGCGGTTATTTCCATTTTTTATAACCATCTAATACAACACAAAGGTATAAAATATTTTGCATGTTTTCATTTGCATATCCTGTTTACACGAAGGCTGACATATGACTTGATACATTTGTTAGACAAATCTTGATATAAAAGAAAGACTGCAAATGCTGTACACTGCAATAATTAATCATTTATAATTCAGTCATCGTGGGATATCTGGAAAATAATCTAAAACAATATATTTTACTTTAACAAGTCAGCAAGAGATTTTAGCAAAGTAAAAAAGAAATTCGATCTAATAACGGAAATAAAACAGATTATGTAAAGAATCTAATGGGAAAATTAAACTATTGTTGTCAGACACATTTGGATTATTTCCAAGAAGCCAAGCCTTGAAGAATGCAATGTGCTTTCCCTCTATTGCTGAGTTTCTTTCTCAGTGGATGTGTGGTATAATGCTTCCAGTGCACAGCATATGATGTGCTGCTACTGTTTCATAAACACTGACATATCATGAGTTCTTTTGGCAGCAATAATATGTTTAAAGACAAGTCTAGATAAATGTACGTGTTTTAGGTATCCATTGGATACATAAACAAACACTAGCCCTGTGACATACCCTATACTCTATCTTCTTTCCGGGGGCAGGAATGTAGAGGGGGTGGCACATATACTGTCCATTTCCCACTGGTTGTAGGAGTCCATTGTCTTTTGCTTATTTCTAATTGCCACCACTTTATTAAAAATAATTTCTTAATTAGTTCATTCACATTTATGCAAGTTCAATTTTCCACCATCTGTGCTTGCTTTTTCTCTGTATTTTTTGGGACAGTCTTCCATCATTTATTGCTGTTTGCTGCTTATATTGACAAACCGTAAATAAAGGATATATTAAAAAAAAATAATTTCTTGTCATATTAGTCCCCTCTTCTGTGATTTAGCTCAGAGTCGAAGACTCTCCCGGAATGTCCCGGATTTCCAGTAAAATGAATAGGCAGGGCTTGATGAAATTATGCCCGCCCATAGAATCTAGAATCTCATTGGTTGCTATCAGCAACATCCCCATTTTTCCTTTTTTGCATTTTAGGAAATCTAGCCCTGAGGGTGCATGCATCTTACTGACAGGTTGAGGTATTGTGGAGAAAACAGGTAACGGACTGAACTGTTCCACATGGTAAGTGAATACACTGGTAAATTCATACAGCAGGTAATACATATGCAAATCAAATCAGGATTACAGAATACCAAGAAAATAGAAACTATCACCATGATGTGAAAGCAACAAAAAGAGATTTATAAAGCTATGAACACCAATAAGGAAGAGGTCTAAATGAGCAGACTTAACTAGGTGTACATGTAGCTTATACATCTGTCCCTTTCTCAAGTGACCTAAAGGCTTCACAATACTTCAGAACTACTTAAATTAACATAAACCCCCAAAACCTCCCAATAATATGGGGCCAGATACAGACCTGCAAGTGAGCTACAGTACAGTGTCAGTACGCACCAGGGCTGGACTGGGACTAAATATCAGCCCTGGCATTTAATGCACACAGGACAGGCCCACCTAGAGCTATCCACCAATCAGTCTGCTGAGAGTTATCCTATTTTTTTTCTAGCTGGCAGGCAGTCAGTGAATGGCTATAAGCACACTGATTGGTGGATGGCTTAGCTTTCCAGCAGCACTTTGTAGCGTCCCATCACTCCAGTGGCCCATCTGACATTTGCCAGAAGTGCCAGATGGCCAGTCCAGCCATCCTGACTCCCAATCTGCCCTATATGCTACTGACACCTCAACTGCCAGTCTGCTCTATCTACTTCAAGATAACTCAACTGCCACTCTGCTCTATCTTCTGCTGTCAGGGCCGGCGCGCTCATTAGGCGACGTCAGGCTGTCGCCTAGGGCGGCCGGCCGGGGAGGGGCAAAATAAATTATGAAAAAAAAAGTGTTCATTTCAATACCCAGAGGGCGAACGGGACCATTCCGCCGCCCTCCGCAGTGGTTTTGAAGCGCCGTGACTTCATCACGTCGCAGCGCAACGTGACATGATGACGTCACGTCGTTTTAAAGGGGGCGCGGTGCTATGTCTGCCTAGGGCGCCCGCAGACCTAGCGCCGGCCCTGTCTGCTGTATACCACAACTGTCACACTGCACAACCTGCTACAGACACTTCAACTGCCACTCTACCCTATCTGCTACAGATTACTCAACTGCCAGTTTTCCCTATGTGTTCCCAGACACATCAACTGCCACTCTGCCCTATCTGCTCCCAGACACCTCAACTGCCACTCTGCCCTATCTGCTAAAGACACCTCAACTGCCACTCTGCCCTATCTGCTNCCTATCTGCTAAAGACACCTCAACTGCCACTCTGCCCTATCTGCTACAGACACCTCAACTGCCACTCTGCCCTATCTGCTACAGACACCTCAACTGCCACTCTGCCCTATCTGCTACAGACACTTCAACTGCCACCAGGACCGCACTGTGACTAAAAATCAGCCCTGTCTTTTAATGCACACAGGCCCACCTAGAGTTATCCACCAATCAGACTGTTGAGAGTTATCCTATTTTTTTCTAGCTTGCAGCCAGTCAGCGAATAGCTGTCAGCATACTTTGTAGCGGCCAATCACTCCAATGGCCCATCTGGCATTTGCCAGAAGTGCCAGATGGCCAGTCCAGCCCTGGTACGCACGCGAGAGAGGAGAGTTCACTCTCCTTTCCCTCCTCTAACTCGTACACACTCCTGGATATTTAAGTGTCCAAATGTCTACATTAATTTTAGCCTTATGAAGCAGATTGGTGCATAAAGTTGTGTTTCTTCCCCAAGCTTCTTTAGCATACCTAATACCAGCCCCTTGTTGTTTGTTGTTTAATAAACGTGCGAAACTGCATGCGCAGATTTTATATATATTTATGTAAATTGCATAAATTACATCCAGTGTGCATTGCTGGATCCAGTTCATAAGGTTAGCGTTAAATGATTTTGAAACTGATCCCTATCCAAATGCAATAGCTTAATAAACTAGTTCTCTGGCCCCCAAATCCAGATCCAGACTTCCTATTACTATGTGAAAGGATCTGTGAATAAATGATTTGCAGTGTTCCACAAGCAATGGGCTGCACTATGCAGACATTTATATTGTATGCACTTGCTCTGAATGAGCAATGGGTTACCTTAAGCTCCTGGAACACATAGAAATTTCTGAACGTTTGAATGAACAATCAGAGAGGTTATAGCTAAAAGGCAAACTGCAAAAATGCTTTTTTAACCCAACCCTTATTACCCTGATTTATCACGTTATTGCACAGTACTGTGTGTGTGTGTGCCATGTGGACTAAACATATTTAGTACACACCCAGGGCCCAGAGCTTCAGGGGGGGCCCAGTCACTAGCATTACCCACCCGTCCGCTTGACTAAATGTAGCCACTAGCCAATCATGGCATGAACATTGCTGGATCCTGATTTGTGTCTTATGTAGGTACATGACGTGACAGTTTTGTGATTGGACAAATGGCCTGTGGGAAAAGTATATAAAGGGACTGTCAATTATAAGCTGCGTTGATGGATTGCAATTCAGTGGTGCTGCAAAAGAAAGAGAATTTTGAAGATGGAGAGCATACAATGTCAAGAGGGATCCGAGGGAAACGAAGAACCTCAAGACTCTTTAGTGCTTACTGTTTTGCCAGAGACTTTTAAAGAGATGTAGTACCCTGTGGGGGTGGCTGTTAGTGGCCTGGTGGCCAATGCAAAAAGACTACTGTGCCCGCTGATATAGGAAGGAGTGGCAAGAAGGCTTGGCAGTGAAGGTCCTCGAACTCAACTTTGTCCCGAACACGCCGGTGGAAGAGGCCACAACAGATGTGAGGTGGACAAGACAGGGAGACCCTGGTACTGTCTTTGGGTAGAGAGGAGTGCACCTGGGTTGAGAGGCAGAACATCCTGGCTCCTGGAGTTGCCGCCAGACTGTCGCTTGAGTTACTTCCACTGTTGCAGCTTTATAGTGGTGACCAGTTCCTTGGTCGCCTGTCCCAGTAGTCCGCTGAAGAAGAAGATCTCAGAGGGGCAACCCGACTTACTGGATGACTGTCAGCGTACTCACACATAACCCCAGCAGACACCCTTGAGTAAGGTTGAACCACTGAAAAGGCCCACCGTCAGTTTGAGGCAAAGGGCTGGACTGCGGAATTAAGTGGTATGGTCCAGGACTAATCTGCAGAGACTGGCCAGCTTAGTCAGGTAACCACACCCAATACCTCCTCGTTAACTCCGGGAAATTCCTGCTGAGTGGGAGAGTGTTGAGACCGGGGGCCCCCTCGTTGAAAGTTCCCGGGGAAGCTGCTCAACATCCAGCTACTAACATGGTGGAGTGGATGAGACTTGGGCAGTCACTCCTGCCATCAACACCCTTCAGCTCTTTCAGATTCAGATCTTTAGGCACTCATGACTACACTATAAGATAAATTGTCCCAAGATTGTTCGTAAGATTTTTCAAGAATTGGTAAAACCATGTTGAATTGCCGGGGAGGTAAAATGAATGTTAGTGTTTGCATGTAGGGAGAATGGTTTATTGTTGCACGTTGCACTCAGATACTGACCAGCGTTACTNTTACACTGTTATTAGACTTGGGCTGGAACATCATCTTTCACCTGTAATACTGATTGCAAATAATTCAATTTACCCCCCCTGCAATTCAACATGGTTTGCCCACTCTTGAAAAATTAATGAGAGCCTAAATATCTGAATCTGGACCATACAGCCATAGAGAAATGTTTGGTATATGTTATTATAAGAGGCAATGCTTGCTATAGTTTAATATATCTTTTTATTATGTGTTATGCCACGGCTGCATCAAAGTAGCTTCCGTTTGTTACTCCTTCTATGCAAAATGCTATGTTTTGTGGTACAAAATTTTGGGTATTAATAACCTTTTTAAGAAAATTCTTTTAGAGTTTACTAAGTCTCCTCTATTGAGGTGAGCCCCTTACTCTTGGGGGAACCACGTTGTTACACATCTATTAAAAAAAAATTAAGTTTGGTATCAATGAGGTATCTGTATATTGCTTTTCATTATGCTTTTAGGATTTTTTTTATCATTATTGACACAGCTGCAATAAGATGAGCTTCATAAAATGAGCTTAGCTTATGTATACAAATGTCTGCAGCAATTTTTCAGTTAGTACAGCTGCAGCAAACAATTACAGGATTAGATTGATTTTTAATGCTAATGACTGGCTGAGGGTTATGTGTGTCAAATAACAATTATAAATCTACAGCACTGACTTTCCAAGCTATTTACGTATAGCAGATCCCTTATTTTTATTCAGTGGCAAGTGTTTACCACCAGGATTGCTGCTTTAAGTAGAGGAGACTTAAGATCAGCGACATATGAGATGGTGGAAATACCATACGGCAGGTACCAGCCAGAGGTGCAGACGGTGAGATTAAATGTCTGACAAAACAAGCACTAAGAAACTCATGTCCAAGTGCACACCCCAAGATAATATCCACATCCACACAAGGTCAGACATGGAGATAGTCAGATCCAGGTAATCCAGGTCTATGTAGGAATTCAATCCAATGTCTATACAGGATTATAAATAAGAGAAATATCCAAAGGTTTAACCCATATTGGTGATATAGGGAAGTTACCCAATCATAGAACAAGCAAGTTTAAAACTAAACAATGATATTGACTGTATATATTTCGAAATAGTGACTATTAAGAAACTAATTTTATTGAATGGAGGGGTATGCCAAGCTATGTATATATCAGCATTCATTATACTAACAGTTGCCAACAGGCCAACAGCTCAGGTTTAGCAAAGTATTTCTTTGGACACATCGACCAAAGATGTTCTGCAACAGGTAAGAATTTACATCAAGGAGATAGAGTTGGGAGGTTAGGGTTAGACAGCGGGTTAGGGTTAGGCAGCAAGGAGGGGATGGAATGAAGAAGGTGGAGGTAAGGGTAAGGGTACGGGACAGGTATTTAGAATACAAAGGGAAGGTTAGGGTTTGGCATATGGCAGGGGATTGAGTTTGAAAGATTAGGCTGTGAAGTAGGGAGGGTTAGTGTAAGAATTTGGAGGAGGTTTGGAAAAAACTCACCTGTTAGCGCTGGAGATTCAGCACTGTAGCAGTTGTTAAAGAAGAAGAAGGAAGAGTGTAACCTGCCAAATCTTAAATATAAATGAATGCATGAACACAAAACATGAATAAATGTTTCAGCTTTTTTAAACCCTCTCCAGAAAACTTTTGGAAACGTACAGTTTAGCAGTTTTATATTTCTGGATTCCACTTCATGTACCATCTTCTCCTAATTTTGATTTTTGTTTGCAAAGGAAACAATACTTTGAAATACACTATGCAGCAAAACCAAAGGAGAAAAAGATGACATCAGGCAGTGTACATTTATACCTAAAAAATAAAGGGAATAAAATAAAATCCAAGGAATCAGACATCATTTATCTGCATCATATTTTATAATATATGACATCCAATCATGCTTCTGAAAATAATCTATGCAGACGTACCACTGTTGTTGCAGGAACAGTGATGCCAAACTAGTTTAGAGAGTTTTTATGAAGAAGTAGGTAACAACGCTGATCTCAGTAGTGCAGATGTTTTTTGTTTTTGTTTTTTTAATTGGCTCCTATACTTGTTAAACAATCTATTTATATGGGACATATAAGTCTATTTTATGGGACAAAACTTCTATCTGCTCCTTACCCTCCCCTTCTATCATTCCAACCTTAACCCTCTATCTCACGCAGCCTAACCCTAACTGTCTATCCTCCACAAACCCTAACCTTCCCTGTTCCACCACTGTAGTCCTACTACAAATCATCCCCTTTCACCAGAGAGATAAAGGTTGGAGAAGGGAATGGATACAATGTCCACCGGAGAGGGGAACGATGTGCCCATCGGAGAAAGGAATGTCAGAAACAGGAACAGGTACTGTGTTGATATACTGACCTTTCAAGAAGAAGAAGAAGAATATCAGTCCCAACATATCTCAACACTATGTTGAAAAAAAACTGTCCGGACCTGTAATTGCATACCCTGGAAATTAAGCTTGACAATGGTTTCTACGAATAATATTACTACAAATATGTACACTTATAACTAAAACAGTTTTTCAGTCATGGTGTGGCACAAATAGGCCACTGTCACTGTTTTGAGTAGTGTGTGGCCATTATATTATCCCCATTTATAGTTAGGAGCTGGGAACAATGTACAGTGTGCGGCCAGCTAAAGTTTTACCAGCATTTTGGGATAATGTACCATGTAATGGACCATGTATTTTTGAGACTGTAACTCTTAGTTATGCGGTCACCTTCTACTGCTTCACTTACATGCAAGTTTTATTGTGTCCATTCTCTGCGATGTGATAGTAGATATCCATGTTCATACATCTAAAACTACTTACATACCAATAATTGTAACTACGTAGCTGACTGTTATAGGGAGACACACATGAAGAGTGCGCACATTTAAGTCACATTTCAATAAAGACAATTTATACAGACTAGTCACTTGCAATAGATATTTAACATAAGCTGAGGAATAAATAAATAGGCGAACATAGATGTACAAACTACAGCAAGGACAATTACACCCACAAAGACAATTATCAGCAACTAAATACATGAATATATAGCACCCAAAATAGTCAAATTGCAATGTTACTCCAGAAACTGCATAGTATACATAAATAAACAAAACCTAAAAACACAGAGGGACCACAAGGAAGATATAACAAACTTTTTATGGGAAACAAACACACTGTCAAAAATAAACATAAACAGCACAGATTGCAGCAAGAAGGCGTATAAAGCAATGGATACATATAGTCAACTGTAAGCAGACTGAATGTGTTACTGAAAACTTCTCACAACACAATGAACTACAGTTGAGAAGTAAATGGCCAATATTTAAACTGGACATAGCAGCATGTCTCATTTTATATTACAGCATTTTGCTTCATTTACAGGTTATGTACTTTAGTGTACTCACTTTTCTTGCACTATTTAATTGGGTTCATGTGCAATTCGTCTCCTATGTGTAATGCACTCACTTTACTTTTTTTTGCCACTTTTCGGTTATGTACATTGTATTTATTTTACTTATGTACAGCACTATTGTGTCAAAAATATGGTGAATTGAAACCAGGCAGAATAATTTACAATCCCATTTAATACTTGAATAACAAGACAAATCTTTAAACAGACTCCCTTTTTATTATGTTAACCAAAGTTTGTTGCCAAATGGCATACATCCATTCTTCATCCAGAAAAGTGATGAACTTTTATTCTAGGCATAAAAAAAAAAGAATAATGTAATGGAACCAATTTTCTATTGGATGCTAAGCTTGGCATTGTGATATCAACCAAAATGTATATTATATATATAGTGCAAATATATATAATTATGCTTTTAGGATTTTATTCTGGCTTAACACTGCAGCTCACATCTCCAGTTATAAACATACAATTCAAAGAATGTAAACATACAGAATCTCTGTAGCTAAGCAGTGGAATAATTTAATTCAAGTGATTTATTTATCTTAATGCTCTTTGGAAATCCCACGCCACAAAAATGCTATGGATGAGGAGGGGGCGAGGGAAACTTGGAGGAATAGTAGCAATAAGAGTACAGGGTGTGGACTTCCACATGGCTTAGCCACTAAGGGCCATATTCAGAGTGCATGTTGCATTGCAGGGGAGGTAAAATTAATGTTAGTGTTTGCATGCAGGGAGAATACTTTATTTTTTAAACCCAGATGTACCAAGTTTTCAATAAATGTTGGAGGGTATGATTTAATTTTTAATAATGCTGTATCCCTCCTTTTAAATGATCTCTCTCTTAAGCTGGCCATACACTATAAGATAAATTGTTCCAATCGAAAGAGTTGACAAAACCATGTTGAATTGCAGGGGGAGGCAAATTGAATTAATTGCAATCATTATTACAAGTGAGAGATGATGTTTCCAGCCCAAGTCTAATAACAGTGCAACAGTAAAGCTGGCCATACAATATAAGATAAATTGTTACAATCTAAGCATTTTTCAAGAGTGGGTAAAACCATGTTGAATTGCAGGGGAGGTAAAATGAATNTTAGTGTTTGCATGCAAGGAGAACACTTTATTTTTGCATGTTGCACACAGATACTGACCAGTGTTAAGCTGGCCATACACCAGAAAGATAATCTTTCCATTCAACAGATAACAGGTAAAACCCTCAC
>JABWIB010000970.1:37157-53659 GCA_016617825.1 Platyplectrum ornatum
TTACTGTTACACTGTTATTAGACTTGTGCTGGGAAACATCATCTCTCACCTGTAATACTAATTGCAATTAATTCAATCCCCCCCCCCCTGCAATTCAACATGGTTTTACCCACTCTTGAAAAATGCTTAGATTGGAACAATTTATTTTATAGTGTATGGCCAGCGTCTGTGTGCAAAAATAAAGTATTCTCCCTGCATGCAAACACTGACATTAATTTTATCTCCCCTGCAATTCTACATGGTTTTGCCCACTAGTGAGTAAATCTATAGTACATAAAGTCTGAATCTGGTCCTATGTTTGACATAAGTTTAATTATACTAATTAAAAATGACAGACACAGAGCGGCAGGGCATTCTCGTCCTGGGCGGCTATCTTAATTGGGCTACCCGGCCCTCCGCTGGTAGGTCCTTTTCGGTCTCCCGGAAATTGCAGTGTTTGTTTCACAACTCCCAACTACTGGATGTGTGTAGACTCCTCCAACCAGACAACCGTGACTACACTTAATTCTCCCACTCTGCATCCACTTACAAACGACTGGACTATATATTCCACGCGACTGGACTATATATTCCCCGACCACCACCATTTAAACCTGCTCCACGTCGCATCTATCGGCCCCCTAACTTGGACCGAACTTTCCCCCCTCTCCCACTCCAGGGGAATGGACCTGGAGATTTAATGAACAGCTTCTTCAGGATCCCTACTGCAAGTCGCAATTAGTGCAATTAGCACTTCAGTCTTCTGGCAAAAACTGTCTCCCTGTCTCCCAAAAACTGTGCTGCTCCAGTAATTGGTCGCAACTCAGGCGGCACTGAACCTCCTTCATGATTACCACGAGTTTGGCGTACCGCTGGTGTCGTAACCGGTTCAAGCAGTGGGGCAACAGCCCGGTCACATGATCACTAGGGCCTTGCGCGCACAGCATTCCCTGACCTACAAACTGTCTGGGATCCTGGAGGATGCCAGGTTCACCTAAACCACAACATTCTTGGCATTCAAGGCCTACTACTGTACCTCTACAATCTCTCAGACCCGTCCCACGCTCACAGCCAGCCCACCTGCCTGCTACGTTTTTCCCAATATCTTACTGACTGCCAGTTTCCTAGACTCTCTCCGGACGACTGTGTGACCCTTGACTCTCCCTACACTTTGGCTGATCTGGAAGCTGCGCTCAAATCTGCCACTGCTGGTAAAAGTCCCGGCCTGACAGTTTCCCCTCGACCCTGTGCTTCTGTTAATGCAGTCTAGAAGCCTACATCACCCTGGTTCCAAAGGAGGGGAAGGATCTAGCCAGATGTGAGAGTTACAATCTTTTAAATGTGCAAAACTGCTCGCGAATCGTTTACAGATTTTCTAGCCATCCCTTGGACTATTCTGATCAGGTAGGTTTTGTATTTTTGGAGACAACATCTCCAAGGCTGTTAATCTCATTGACTGGGCTAACTCTCATAAGACCCCATTGGTCCTCCTTTCTACAGACGCCAAAAAGGCTTTCGATCGGGTGGCCATTGACTTAATGCGGGGAGTCCTCATCCACATTGGGCTGGGTCCTCCCTTTCTTCACCGGGTCTTGGCCCTCTACACCCTCCCAAGCCCATGGTTGAAAATTAATGGCACTCTTTCTGCTCCCTTCCGTATCTCCAACATTACCCGGCAAGGGTGTCCACCTCTCTACCCTCATATTGTCCTGTGCATAGAAGCCATGGCCAGAACCATCCACTCCCACAGTGGCATTCGTGGCAGCCCAGTCTGTGGGGGGGAACCAAGCTCCCCCTGTATGCGGACGATGTCCAGTCTTCTCTGACTTCCCCTCTCTCCACCCTCCTCCTACTGATGGAGGAGTTTGATGCATTTGGTGCGTTCTCTAATTTCAAGATTAATCGCTCTAAATCTGAATCTCTAGGCCAGTGGTTCCCAAACTGTGTGCCGTGGCTCCCTGGGGTGCCGCGGCGCTCTCATTGGGGTGCCGCGGAATGTTTTTTCTGATATGGTGCAACATTGCTAGTGTTACTTAGAAACACAATTTTACGTCTTGTATAGGAGTAACAGAAGATTTGATGTCAACCTGAAGTATTTCTGTTTTTACCTAAATAGTTATTACATGATTTTGACACAAAAACGTAAAAAAATTAGTGTCTTAGGGGTGCCTTGTAAAATTATGGAGACCCTAAGGGTGCCTCAGCTGAGAAAGCTTGGGAACCTCTGCTCTAGGCATTCACATTGCAGTGCCAATGCAGCCATCCTCGGTCACCGATCCTCCTTCTCCTGGGGATCTGAGTACCTGGGGATCCACCTCACCAGCGACTGCATTCAGCTCTTTGCTCTGAACTTTCCCTCACTTTTGACCTCCATCAAAGGGGATCTGAACTCTTGGACAACCAAACGCCTCTCCTGTCTAGGTTTGATTAACGTCCTAAAAACTAAAATCCTGCCCTGGTTCCTCTACGCCTTCCAGGCACTCCAGTACATATTCCTCCCTCTTACCTCAATCTATACAGGCCATGGTGGTCCACTTTGTCTGGGGGATGGCCGCTCTTGGTCTTCTTCCGCCCCAAACTCAATGGAGGCCTCCAGGCCCCTCTCATAGTCGCCTACTACAAAGCAGCCAATTTGCAACGGGTGTTGGATTAGACAGCCTCCCCTCCTGATAAACAATGGATCGCTATTGAGGAAAGCTTCTCTCTGTTGCCCTTCTTGGTCTGGTCCCACACACCCTACTCCGCCACTTGCTCTCCTCTTCCCGCTACAGTATGTACCTGAGGCGTGATCTTACGCCCTTTTAGGCGCTTTGCTCGCAATCTCCCCCTCCTCGGCACACAATCTCCAAGATTTACAAACTTTTATTCGCCTCCCTTTATCTCCAACAGCCCCCCGTTACCTGGAGGCCTGGAACCATGACCTGACCAGCACCCAGACTACGGAGGAATGGTCTCGTATATTATGAATGTGCAATGCCTGCTCTTGCTGTTGTAGAGAACCAATTCTTAAAATTCTCACAAGGTGGTATAGAACGCCCCAAATGCTCCACTCCTTCCTACCCCATTTTCCTCTGACCTGTTGGCACTGTACCTGGCAACGGGTACCCAGGTGCACAGCTGGTGCGGCTGCCAGGTCCTCGCCCCCTTTTAGTCCCAGGTTCTTGAGATAGCTTGCAAGGTCACTGGTCCTGGCGTTCCCGCCGATGTGCTATTCTGGGTGCTCTCTCTTCATCCTGGTTCTATTACTTCTATCAAACACTCTCTCCTGCTCCACCTGGGTAGTGATCCCAGTCCACTGGAGCTCGACTTCTCCCGCTACTGTATATGAATAGGTACAGAGTGTAGATTACAGATCATCTCTACCACAGACCAGTGCAGGGACTTCACGGCCACTTGATACTCCTGAATCT
This sequence comes from Platyplectrum ornatum, assembly GCA_016617825.1. NCBI lineage: Eukaryota > Metazoa > Chordata > Amphibia > Anura > Limnodynastidae > Platyplectrum > Platyplectrum ornatum. The sequence goes on from JABWIB010000970.1 coordinate 40,547, forward strand.
CCTACATTGACTAGTCTACCCCTATGCCGTCCACCTGACTGCGGATATGAATACATTCTCTACTCCCGCCTCTGTGGTCTCGCTATTTCGGCTCCCATATGGCACCTCCCTCCCCTCCCCTTTCTCTCTCTCGTTCCTCTTCTCCCTCTGTCCTCTGTTTGTTGTTTACTAGTGGCCTCCCATGCCCTTACCTCCTAATGTTGATCTCTGCCACCTATGTTTTGCCTGTTATCGCATGTCTTGTTTACCTATGCCTGCCAGTTATTGCACTTTGCCGATTTTTATTTTTCCAGTATTATCTCCTGCACTGGCTGTCCTAAATAACGAATTTAAACTAACTTAAAATGACAAAAGCTTTGTTATAGTCTCTATCTGATTGGCATAGTTTCTGGATATAATAACCTATACCTGGAGAGTTTTTAAGAATATTTTCTCTCTGGCATGTCCATTTTAATCCTTTTTTGCATAAATACATAAGAAAATGAATTCCTGTTGACTGAAAACAGTATAAATAAAAATGGTGTAAAACATCTAAAATTCTCAGAATAAAAAACACTATAAGCTATTCCTATTCTTTTAATGGCCACCATAAGAATGACATCGTTTTCGGGGATGGCCCACAGACGTTTGTCGGTGCCGACATTCCATGAGAACGAAGTCATTCACCTTAACCCAGTATATAGGACAAACTAATATACACAGAGGACATGCCCTAAATGCCCCAATGTCAAAACAAGAAATATGCTTTTAAGACAACTGGTAACATGTTGCTTATTATTGCTATTGATTCTACATCTCTAGAGATGACATGCATCTATCTTCCCTTGATTCCGTACTAGGATGCATTCATTACATATTCCCCCTTTCAAGTAAGGAGTTTGTTTTTTTACATTAAAACATAAATTACATTTAAAATGTATTTCTGCAATAAGATCATGCTCAATGGAACACTCATCTTGGACTATGATAATACTTGGAGGTTCATGAAAGAGTGATAAAGACACAACAATTGCAGCTAGACTGCATTAGGTCATTGTGCCCTTTTGACATCCTTTTTAAATTGCATATTAAACCATGCCACTCTAATTATCAATTAATCAAGCTTTAGCTTTGAAATACTTGAAAATTACAAAAATTGCTTCAACGCAGTCCGTGAACTCTGACGATTCATTCCTAAGATTAGCAGAGAATTCATGGGGAATTTGGCAGCTAGTTTTTAAGCAAGGAGCCTGGTGGAAAAAACGCTTCAAATAATAGCCCTGAAATACTTTTGGAAAGAGATCAGCATTTCTTGGAGCTGATGTAAAGGCAACAATCTGGAATCCTATTTGCTATTAGGCAAAAGTGATTCTTTAAAATAGGTTTGAATGTTCCATTGTAAATCATTTCAGTTTAAAATGTGCATGAGTTAGTGCTTATGACCACTGTTCGCCATAGCTATATAATCTCTATGACATCTGCACAGCTTAAACAAAATGAAATTTATACCTTCCATTTGTATTTGGCTGAAAGGACATGCCCACTCCCCCATAGGGGATAAAAAGTATAGTCATTATATAAATAGGAATCTACAGAATTCAAGGTTTATTTTAAGATATGGACAACAAACTTTTCGAAAAAAAAAAAATGTACAGAGTTCAAATACAGTTTATTGATTTATAGAAGACTATATTTTTGTTGCTGCATCCTAAAGGCCTGTTTTTTTTGTTTATTTTTAGCATGCAATAAAATCATATCTGATACTTGCACAATGAACTCACTGTTCATTCTAATAAACTGTTTAAAGGATACATCCAGGTACAAATTTCTATAAAGGAAACACACAGGGCTGTGGAAGTCCATGTAAGTACGACTTATATGCATACTCTCAGACAGAGTGCCTGAAGAGTGAGCGATCTCCTGACTCCCGGAAGTGTTGGGAAATCGCCCAGGTACAGATTTGTTCAAGAAGTCAGTGCCTACAATGATAGAATTTAGAAAATGTGTCCTATTTCTATAAAGATTAAAAAACAAGTCAGTGGCTCTTGTTAATTTGTTAACATAAGGAAAGAAAAGGGGCGCTCCACTGTGAAACACATTTATTAAAAAGTCAATGGAGTCCACAAATATCATGTGACCCAAAGTTGCCCCAAATAGTTGAACTCAGAAGAGGTCCACAATTTCAGAGTAGACTATAACTGTATAGACCAAGAAACCACTAAATCAAGCTCCGTCCCGACACGGATACACACACACACAAAACCACACAACTGAGATGATTCCACAATGTCATATGTGGCCTACATTTAGAAAGGTATGTATGTACACACATACTACTAAGATGTTTCTAACCCCCTCTCCCCATCAATTACCAGATTAAAATTGAAAGTGAACATTGTGAAATAAAACACACAAAGCTTAATGTACACTCTAGTGCAGTCACCAGGGCACAGGACACACTGAGTTATTCTTCCTCACAGTGAACCGGATCCAGACTTATGTACTTATTGAACTTACAAGCACGTGGAGGTAATCTGAATGAATTGCAATCAGTATTACAGGTGAGAGATGATGTTTCTAGCACAAGTGTAATAACAGTGTAACAGTAACACTGGTCAGTATCTGTGCACAAAATGCAAAAATAAAGTATTCTCCCTGCATGCAAACACAGACATTCATTTTACCCCCCCTGCAATTCAACATAGTTTTGCTCAGTCTCTTGAAAGTTCAATAGTATGCGAGTCTGGATCCAGTCCAGTGTGTGAATGAGCCACTGCTGCTGCAGCATTGTCTCCTATATCACTGCTTCAGTCACTGATCTGCTCTGACAGAACAATGTAGTTCAGGCAGTGCTTCAAATCAGGGTTTCAAGGTTTGCCACAGCAGCGCCCTGTGTTCAGATGCCACCCTAGGCAACTTGCTATGCAGCCAATGACGGCTCTGTAAGTAAACCCAAAAAATGGGTTGTGAATGTGAATTTACCCAGTGTGTTTGGTCAAGGGGTTGAAAATGGTTTGTTTTTTAAATCTTCAATGCTATTGAATTCATTCAGTGATGTTACTAATACAGCAGAAAAACCTCAAAAGACAAAAGTGGAAAATACAAGCAATGCAATGCCCATATCACATAATGTTGGGATACACCCAGTTCCGGATGGTTACAAACAACCTGTGTATTCTAACCGAACGAGAATTATTTTTCCCTTGTTGACAGAAATGCATCATACAATATACATAGTTATTTGAAAAAAAGACAATGACAGAAATCACAAATACATAAAATCTAAGTATATATATATATATTTATTATTATCTAAATAATGCAAACAGTGGTATTAACATTTTTTTTGACAGTATGAAAATATATATACAGTGATTTTGTCTACAAAAGCTTAAAGTGACAATATCTAATGCAGGAGTGTAGTTATTCTGCACAAACATAAGGACACATGACCTAACACAAAATCTCTTTAAAATAAAGGAAATAAACTTAAAAAAAAAAAGACAATTGTAACAATACAGCCATAAACGTGTAAGACAATTTAGACTATGTATTTATTACAAATTAATTGTATGTGCTGTATAACACTGTTAGGTAAAACCCAAATACAATGTTCAAATGATTATTTTAAGTAAATGTAAATACTATGCAACTGTCATTGTTGATATATGCCCATCCTGTTATAAATGATATGAAGTTATATTAAAACATAACATTCACTCAAATAACATAATTGTCTAATATGCAAGCCCACAGTGTCACAGTGACTTTCATATTTAGTAGACATACAGAAAATGTTTCATGATGTGCAGATTGGGAAATGTGTAAAATAAACATCTGTAAATAATGGTTTAAACTTCTACAAAAGTTATCCTTCAAAACACACTGTTTGGTGGAGTTCAAAGCATTTCAATGATTTCCTAGATACTGATAAATGCTATGGAAAAAAACTTGTCAAGTCCTTTTATAGATTTTTCTATGTGCAAAAAAATGGATGTTCACTTCTTTATAGGGTTACTTGACAAGAAAGTTCAGAGATGGTGCATTAGCTCAATCTTGTTCTCCACATGGTTACAAACATAACACTGTCATCGCATTGTGCGAGTGCGGCTCACAACTTGGACTATATAGTTGTTATATATTTATTATATTTAATAAATCACTTGAAGCTGCATTATGGTTTTTTACAACTTTTACATTAGACAAAAGGATTCCCACGAATCCCATAGGGATCATGAGAATCCCAAAATGATTCCCATGATCCCCAGATGTTACAGTGAATATCATTGCATCTGACTTCTGAGATGAGTTTTAAGAAAAAAAAATGCTGTAGTATATATATATATATATATATATATATATATATATATATATATATATATATATATATATATATATATATATATATATATATATATATATATATATATATATTTCGTACACTGATATGTATGGCTATAAATGCATAATACATGGTACATTTCAGCAGAAAGTGGTAATTAAATTGCATTATTCACACCAGGTTCCAAGGTTCCAGGTTCAAAGTTAAACCTCACAAGGAGACTTTTATAGGTACATGCTGAAAGACAGATAGCTTAAGGGAAATAACACTTTGAAGAAGGCTTCCTTTTACATGAGAAAACAGGCTGGTTTATCTGCTATATACTGTTGCTTAAACTTTTTGTTTTAAATTGAAGAAATGAACAGAGACAAACGTGTCTGTGAAGCCCACATTGTGAAACATTCAGTGAAGGATGGTTCTGTTATGCATTTCCTGTAAGATATCTGTAAATCCTTGACATTCTGTCATACACGACAAACAAAGACCAAGATTGTTCCTCGAGAAATCCGACACTGTTAGAAAATAATATCAGCGTTCCAACATTACAAGTCACAATTGTTCTAAGTGTTGTCTGTAGGTGTTAAGATCTAGCAGTCTCTGAGTGCCGTATCTTAACTAGTTACTTTATTACCATGAAATCATTTTCTCACAAACAGACATCATACTCAACTTCAACATTGCAAGTACTCAATAATATATATATGTAATCATTTATGTTTTATAATATGACCAGAAAACAAAATCCAGACTTAAGTACTGAACGTCATTTACGCGGGGAAGCATCTCCCTGCTGTGAACTCCCCTCTCTCCTGTGTACTGACAGACCCGGATTCGGTCCAATGTTACTAAAGGGGACAATATTTTTTGGTTAACAAGAAAGTCCGTAAAAACCTCAAAATGAGATAGCTGTGCCTGAAAGACCAGGTTAGCAATTCCCACAGTGCTGCAGTTTCAGTATCAAAGTGTTAGTCTGCAAGTGTGTGCTAATAAATTCTCCAATAGGACAGCTCAGCAGGCTACTAAGTCATGGAGAAGGTGGACAACATTTCCAATCGCTGTTATATAAACTGATTGCTTCCTACAACATACCAATAAGCAGTTCTGAAAGCACAATGTGCTGTAAATTAAATTTGCTGGTGTGTTCTGACACTTTAGTGACTGCCACCTCTATGCTTCAATACAGAAATGCTGTCTATAATGGCATATTCTCAAATGTTACAAATAAAATGCTGGTGTGTACATCCCAGTCAAGTTACGCATTTTAACCAGTCAAAGCTCTAATATGGTGGACTATGGACTAATGTATAGGATTTTCCTTAATCTAATAAAAACGCTTTTATTGCTGAGAAACCAGCAATGTATCCCTTCATTACTAAATAAAACATTACATATCACAGTATAGTAAAGATTCCAAAAATGTATGGTCTTTTAAATAGATCTCTAAAATATGTCCAGTGTATTTGTTAAACACAACAGAAACGAAAACAACACAAAACCTTCATTTGTTCATGGGCAATAGCAGCAGAGCAATTGCAAACACTGTTAAAATAAGTAGGCATAATAAAAACAAGTGATGTGAGAAATGTGTGCAGGGTTTTTGTACATCTCTTCTTGACAAGTGTTTTGTTCTTCACACATTTGTTCCGTAGTAGTTCTACAATACTGACTACAATAATCACTCAGAAGTGCACACAAAACTAAAGTGAACTAAGTAAGCTAAAAGACAGCAGCTAGGTAAACATTCTTTCAGACAAGAGAAAATGCTACCTGACACACAGCTGACCCATACCATGAGTTCTACTGCTTTATGTACTTTCACAGGGGAAAAGGCTGCTAACACAGATTTTCTTTACAAACAGACCCTAGAAGGGTGGAGATTGTCAGCCAGGAGGTCAGGAAAGCACAGTAAGCGTAACTGTTCCCTTTGTCCGCTTCAGAATAGCAACAGCTTCTTCATGAGTCACACCTTCCAAACTCTGCCCATTCACAGCAATGATCTGGTCGCCTCGATTCAAGCGGCCATCTTCTGACGCTGCCCCCTGCAATGAGCAGAACAGTTATCATATTAGAGAGAAAATATATGCTTTAAGACAGACTATTGATAGTAGTATATTTAACAAGTCCTTTACCTTCAGTAATATATTAAAGGTAACTGCTAACACTAGCGCCACGCTAAACTGACACTTATTATTTGGTATCAAATAAAGGCTTCTACTGTATATAATATATGGTTTAGCTCAGGACAGTTTGATCATAAGATGACTGTCCTAAGATGCCCAAACTAAATGGAATGTCAAACGTAAATCATTTAGAACGGCTGCTTTACCTGAAGGTAATATTTACCAACACATATAGGTACAGTCACTGCATGTGTGCAATACAAAACCAGACCATAGGAGAAAAGAATGTGCTGCATATATTTGAATGCTGGAACAATGAGGTGTTACTGAAAGTAAGCTAACATTCTGTTTACCTTGGTAAATACAGTTTTCACATAGATGGGTAGGTCACCATGTGGACTTCCGTAACCCCCAACAATACTGAAGCCAAGTCCATCGGGTCCTCTCTCAAGAACAATTGTTTTGTACTGAGGTGGTCTAACAATAAATATACAAATTAAAATGATTATAGACAGTAATCATAAATTCATGCATATACTACAATTTGTTATGTTATATGAGCACATAACAGAAATAAACTAAAAGAATTTTGAGACTGAAGACCAACTGAATCCCCACCATACTATTACTAAACCTGATCCTCACACTAACTTTCCCATTGCATCCCACATAACCATCNCTTTTACCAGTTTATACCTAACTATCCCCTTCTAACAGGCTAACCCTATCCATCCCCTTTCTTTTTAATGTCCCTTCCCCACCACTTAACACTAGCATTCCCCTTCTATTAACCCTTGCTTCTATGTAGGCTATCCTTAAGCTCTGTCCTGCAGCCTTACCCTAACTGCCATCAGTATTGCGTATCCTCCATTCTCACAGCACAACCCCAACCTTTGCTATTATAAACGGTGTCACTATACTGGGTAATCTGTAATACACGAACACCGATAACAGTTCTATCTTCTGATATTATCAAAAATGATACAGCCACAATTCAGCAGTCAAATGTACCATTGACTAAACTGGGCCATTCGGACCATGAAACGCATTTTGGTAAAACATCTAATAATATAAGATGCTTCATCCTTGTGAAATCTGGAAATAGGCACGTGTACGTATCTTTGTTTTTGCATGTTATACCAACAGCAAGCAGCTGCCAGGAAACTTGAAGTAGAATTTAATGAAGGAATACTCACCCCAAATCATCCTGCAATATGCTGCTGGAGGGGAGTCCTGTGAAGCTAGATGTAGAGCCCACATATTCTTGCTGTTGACCAGTAACCACACTTACATCTCCGCCAGCTACTACCTAAAAACATAATATACATAGCAATTTGAGACAATTTGCTGGTAGAAGAATTACGCACTAGGAGAGAAAAAAAACGTAAGACATAACTCTATATTTACCAAATCAGTTTTCATAGCAATTCCTTTCTTGATTCAATGTTGTGCTAACATGGTGTTAGGAAATTGTTGGGAATTATACATTGTTTGCTTAATATGAACAATGACGAACATTAAATGGGAAATGCACTATGGAGTGATTGGGATGCTGGAATGCTGTAGGAATTTCTTTTAATAAGTAATCAGATTGCTCAGAAATTTCTAAAAGATCCAATGCCAGAGAGCATAAGGACCTACAATTACCAGTCTATAGTACATTCCCTTCTCAAGTGTGAAAGTAATATGCGTCCATAGAACTGCCTTAAATGCTCTGTGTGGATCTGCCTATATCCAAACTGGAGTAGATAATGCTGACCCCTGTGCCTTCTCAGCATGCATAACACACCCTTGTCCCTTCTTAGTTTTAAGCATGCAGATTTCATGACGCACCCATCAGACAGATCTCTTGCGTATAGAGTTCTATATATTAGAGGATCTGTAGAGTACCATCCCATGCGCACAAGTCTTGCGATCAATGTCTGAGGACAGGAAGATATAGAAGTAGCTATTTCTTGTTTATTAAGTTAGTAACATGGAAAGAGACTTGGATGTGCACACCACCTTGAAAGCCATCCATAAAACTCGAACAACAGAGTAATTAGCAAGGGGCTGTAAGGGTTCAATATAGATCTGTAAAGATGGAGTTTTGTAATTGAATTTCCTGCTCTCTCCCACACTCACTCTCTTCTTTTACAGATAAAGGAGGGTCTTGGGAAGCAGCAGCTGAAGTGAGCATCCCAGGAACTTATTTAAGGACAGTAAATCCCCATAATAGCTCTTTCGTGAAAATCTTGCACTTTTAACCTTGAAATTGTTGAACTGACATTCCTCCCTAAAACAATATTCAAAAACTAGCTTTATTTAGCTCCTAAGTAAACAGATGAGGAAGTAGAACTTATTTTGCTGACGGATTAGTACAGTCTACATGAATAGGGTTAGACAATGCTGAACACTATTACCTGTAGCTCAATTGAGCCTGTGGCATTTTTCAAGAGGTTGACAGCTTGAGAATGAGTCATTCCTTCAGTTGGTGTCCCACAAATACTTACAATCCTGTCTCCAACCTTTGGTTAAAGGGAAAAAAACAACAACAGTCTTTCAGATCGCGACAATATAAAATATACTCATTACTAGAATATGCTTTCCTAAATGGTCTCATTCAAATCACTTCTGACCAGAACCACAGGGTGACGACATATGAATAAAAAAAGGTGTATTTTCTTTAGATTGCAATAAAAAACTAAATACAGATCTAGCATCAGGGTTGTGGGTGTAACTGGTGATACAGTATATACAGGGAATGTTGCTGTTGTGGAAGTGTTGGACTGGACCTAAATCAGGATCCAGCCCATACATTTTTTTATTTTATGAATGTACTTATTATATTGTAAAATGAGAACATTATATTAATAGATGAGGACAATTTAATAGATTTTAAATTGTTAGTGCTTATACTCATTTTGTTTAGTTTTCCCTGCATTACTTTTCTGGTTTGTGAAATTATCCTGATATAGAGAGAGAGAGCAGATGTTATGTTATGTAGACTTGTGCTGGGAAACATCATATCTCAACTCTGATACAGTTTGCATATAATATAATGTAACTTCCCTGCAATTCAACATGGCCTTGAGTAAGTTGTGAGAAAGTCAGTAGTGCCTAAAGTCTGCATCTGGTCCAGGGAGCCTCCAACAAGTCAATTATTAGCAAAAATAAACCAGCATACGATCAATATGAGTTAAGACAATATAAACCTGGACTCCACAATCGCCCAATAAGTAAAACATACAGGGTTGTATATAGTAACAGTCCATATTTTACACTGGCATTGTGGACTTTTTTTCATCAAGATTTAAGAAACAAACATCGCCAATGTTTGATACATATATATTCACATCCACATACGGCACAATTGCTAATAACTTATTCAGTGATGATTTTTCTATATCTTTTCTGTGAACGGCCTACCCATGCCTTCCATACACCTGCACTGGATTGTACACTGATCTGAGCAACCACCATTTTGGGGTATATTTACTAAGCAGGGAATTTGCTGGGGATTTGAAAAGTGGGGAAGTTGCCCATAGCAACCAATCAGATTCGAGCTTACATTCTACAGTATGTAAAATGAAACTGAGAGCTGGAATCTGATTGGTTGCTATGGGCAACTTCCCCTGCAAATTCCCTGCTTAGTAAATATACCCCTTTGTGTACTTAAGCTCCTTTTCTTCCATGTTCTGTATATTGCTGAAAACAGAGAAAATATAGTTGCTGCATGTATGTATGTATATATATTTCATTATTCATGCACGCACTCTTCTGAGCACACTTGGCCTCAGTGAACAATGTTATACTCCTAAATCCATTACCTTTAGATGGACCACGTGGCTCTTATATGCCGTCACTTTCTATGGAACAATAAATTATGCAGCATCTACAGTTACTGAATAATAATATTATAAATAGTAGCAAGAGAAACAAGAAAAAGTGTAGTGCCAAAAAGAGCAGCTACAAGAACTCAGAAACATTTAACTACTTGTTTTGTTTTCTTTCTGGACAGACTCAAAGTATGTTTCTTACACAAGCTAGGGCCAGTTAAAGAGTTTATTCTAGGCACTGCAGCCATTCTTTTTTTTTTCCTTTTTATTCAAAGTTTTGTTCACGCGATATTTTCTAAAGCAGAACGACATAATTATATCGGGAACATCTTGGTACTTGAATACAGGCAGCGTTTGATTGTTCACCTAATGCAATAACAATAGGATTTTGTTTCAGGGGCGTTCCTACGTATTATTGTTCACACATATTTCAAGGACATACTTAATGGGAAGAATGTCTAAGTATCCATTACTCATCTTAAAAACCTGGCTAAAAGTATTATATGTGACGACATTCAGAAGCAAAGCAAGAAAGTAGATAGACTCAAGACGCTCAGTCGCTGCCTGGGTGGAGATAGTTTACTAGTTGTCAGAATAAATAAACATTCCTGTAAACTCGAAACGTAAACTCTGATGCTTCATGAAATTTTAATGGGAGCTTACATGAATGACAAACAGACAGACTGTAACAAAGGCATTTTAACAATGGAAACATGAAAGAAGTCATGATGGCATGGCTGGAATTGAGTCATACACTGCCATCTGGTGGACAATGTAATAACCTGCAGACTTGATGACTAGATTTTATTACTTTAATTATAAAACCGTTTCAGTTTTACCTTTATTTGGCAAGTGAAATAGTAAATAAAACATTAATTCTTGTTACGTACAATAAACAGGTATGAATTCTGTAGGTGAATTACAAAATATCATTCTGTGTATTCCATTAAATGTCCAGTGATACAGGCAACTTTCATTTATTTTCAATAACAGACAAATCAAATTATGAACTTACCCTGAGCTTCTGTGTTTGGGCTACAACTCCATTTGCATGCATCATGGCTATAAATATAGGTACGTCTCCAAGTGGGCTGCCAACTCCACCAGCAATGCTGATCCCAAGGGAGTCTGTAGGGCCCTAAAGGGTTTACATAAAGGTATAAGACATACATAAAAAAGTGCAGAACTGTATTAACATTTACATGTTTTAACAGTTTTTAGCNGTACTTTTAACAGAGGTTTACCCCTGTGGCCACTACTCCTTTACACACTGAAACTACAGTGGCAGTCAACATTGCATTTTTGTTCCAGTAACTTCAGCAGCCAAGCAATGGAGAAGTTCTAATCTTTGACAGTTGCCAGGTCCCAATTTATAGGTGCTATGTTGACAGATATTAGTCCAACCCTAAATTAGACACATCCCCCCCAAAGTATAAATATNAGCTGATCTACATTAGCCTCTCCTAACTATCACATATTAAGAAGACTGACATAGATCAGTCTTTCAACTGTCTATAACTTATCTACAATGGTTATGTCTACACAATGAACAGAATGGATGACTAACAATGTANTTTCATGCATTACATTAATAGATANATAACATATATTAATACATATGTTAGAAAATAGTGTTATTAATGTTACAGTAGTTTATTCATATTACTTTAAGTTGAGTGAGTCCAGTTGAGTGTTACTTTAATAAGAAACTTTTTNGGGGCACTAAATGAACAAATATTGTTTGGTTCATTGTCAATCTGACACACATACACGTTTTGTCCCCCTCCTGACGCAGTTGCAATATAGTTTCATATAACCACCACCTGTATTTCCCACTTTTTCGATAAATTTATCTTGGTGTAGCTTAGCACCACTATAGTATTTTCGTAAAATGTGTTTCTGGGCACATCTGTATTGTAAAAATGCATGAATAGCAGGGTTGGTAAAGGAAGATTCAATGTCTGTCCTTACTGGCTTACAAAATGAAAACATATAAAGAAACAAGTGCAGCTGATTCTTTAGGCCAGGGAATGTATCCACTTCCCAATCACCTATAAACAGAGACTTCAGCTGAAATAAGACTCAGAACAAAAGCAAATAACAAATAACAACAAAAGGAAAGAAATAACTTACAGCACATATAAACAATTACCTTTTTTATTTCTACAGTCCTTAGTCCTTGAATTTCTGGAGCTATACAANGAGAAATTGGAATAATAAGTTTACATGAACAATGGAACATTGCCAACCTATTTTCTACAAAAAAAAAAGTTAGGTAAAGACAAGGTGACCTCCACGTTTTATAATAAGAATAGCACAATACAAGCACTTAGTTATAATAATGAGGAAAATAAAACATTAGTCAGCCCATTTCTCAGCTTTTGTCGCGGACATTTTGTAGTAAAAATATTGTTGCCTGTGACAATCTAACAATGCTCCAGTAAAGTCAAGTTAACCTTACATAGTTCCCATGTTTCAACACCACAGAATGAAAATACAACTCTTTAAACGATACAATGGTCTAAAAACAAAACCAGTTATTGCAATGCCAAATAAAAGAGCTACCAAAGGTTCATCTTACAATATATAGTTATAGCAAAAATACAACTATAATCATTTATCATATTGTAATTGCCATCATAAGCATAAGATTTGGAAATCAACTACCGTGTTTCCCCGATAATAAGACCTATCCCGAAAATAAGCCCTACCCCATTTTACAGTACACTGTCTAAAATAAGCCCTCCCCCCAAAATAAGCCCTATCTAAAGCACTGTTCCTCTAGCCCTAAGCTACACTAAATAAGCCCTATCTAATCTACACACTACGGGTCCCTACACTACACACTACACAC
>JABWIB010000970.1:76133-92324 GCA_016617825.1 Platyplectrum ornatum
TACTTTGACTGAATAAAATAATCATATTTTAGTATTCACAGGCTAAAAATATGCACTTTTCTGAAGCAAACTGTTCGAATCACTTAATCTAGTTCCACTAGAGAGCAGGATTTTGGGTTAGTGACAAGCTTTGGAGTCAGGTTGCTATGGTGATGTACGCTCCACAGTCAGCTTCATGACTGCGTTCTCTGAAGCGAAAGCCAATGTTTAACACTGGTGGCCATCCAAATCTGTTTTAATGTCAGAAATGGGAGGATGAAGCAGGTAAACAATACATGGAACATGCCGTACGATAATAAAGAACTGTTATTTTAACCATACATGGCAGTATTTTCATTGAAGCACTTTCATGCCAAATACGGTTTAATGGAGTATTAGATTTGGTTGTAAATATATAATCATGATGTCAGAGTTCATACCGATTCCTAAGAGATCAAAGTGTTAAAATGTGATTTATGGCACTTAAGTCTAAATTATTTTGCAATACGGATTACATGTGTCACANTTCAAGCACCAGGTAACATCTGATATGACCCATTTAAAAGACAGGATTGCTTTACGTTTCTGTGAATATTCAGAACTTTAGGGGAATATCTTAGGTGGCGCTACCATATTGCATAGTTATTATATAGTTAGCCATAGTAGTGACCTAGGCCACATAGCANCCCCACGGCCTAAATTTACTAAGCAGGGATATTGAAAAGTGGGGATGTTGCCCATAGCAACCAATCAAGCTCTCATTCTCCAGTATGTAAAACGAAACAGAGCTTGAATCTGATTGGTTACTATGGGCAACATCCCCACTTTTTAATCTCCCTGATTAGCAAATGTAGGAGAAAAGTTTGTCAAGGAAGCAGAGCTTATTTTGAATGATGGATTTGGAAGAAAACGTCCCAGTGGTGATAATGTATCCCATACGACGACCACTTACAAGGAAGGTTAATTACAAAGTACTCACCTAGAGCTCTGGGTTGATACTAGATCTATAGAAGCTGTAGTTTCGCTCGCTGGCCCCACACTTGCCTGATATTCTTCCAAATTCTCACTTGGAACNTAGGTTATGCTATAAGAAAATACATATGCATTTGTGCAAAAACTTGGAGGACATAGCATTTGACAGATCATTGTGTGCTAATAAACAGCTGTTAATTCAGGACCATAGAAGGTAGATAAGTGTGTTTAATATAAGTAGCCACAACCAGTAGTGACTAGTAGTCACAGTGCAGTGAAGCACAAGTACTCTCAATGTCATGTTAGAAAGAAGCACTAGTGGTTTTTCTTATTAAATTGATGGAGACAAGTTAAAAAGTGCTTGACAGTCATATGTATGCGAGTTAAGAGATTACATTATATTGCNAAGACAGATATAACTAATCATATACAATGGGTAAAAACTCTAACGTCTTCCTCTTAGCCATCACCTTATTTCTCTTACCCTATCTCTCATGCCAATTGGAGTAGCCCATGTTTACAACATATACAAACCTTGTCATCATTAAAGAGAGGAGAAACTGTGCGTCAAATGTGAAATCATAACACTTATTGTCTTAAGCAGGAAATTAAAAATAACATTCACAAAGGAACATAATGGTATTAAAAAAGGATCTAGAGAACAGAGTATAAATAGTGCCTGGAAACAATGACAATGCATTAAATAACACAATTACGAACATCAATTAGTTTCGGGACTACGAAATGCTTACATGGGAACCATCCGTTGACTAGCAACATGACAGTCTGCTTACTTATAAATGCCGAATGCACCCTGGGAGACTTCTGCTTCTGGTTAGGACAGTAAGCTAAAGGGTTACNTACAAATCTTGTGTCGGGCTTTTGAGACCAGTTTACGGTCCTAGGCAGCTGNAGAGACTGGCACATACTGAACTGATAAAGGTTTGAAATATTCCTTTTTTTAAATTGGTTTTTATTTGCCTAGAGGCTGAATAACAGCATTTAAAGAACATTTCAGCCGATATTTGGAGCAATGTAACCCTGTTTCAAAAAAGCAGTAAAATCTGTATCGGGGCTGTGTGCCAACATCATTAAACATGTCGGACTGATGNAGAGTCAGTTAGGGCAAAACGGGTGCAATCTGGGCAAACCCATTTTACACCGTGAGGGCACACAAACATAAACTGGGAAAACAGAATTAAAGTTCAGAAGCAACGTCTCCTAGCCCATGTCTAATTTAGAGTTATACAGAACGTATATTCTATGTGCAATAGCAAAATGTTTTCCCCGCAAGCAAAATACTTTTATTTTGCACCCCTCACATTGCAACATGGGTTTGCTCAAATCTACAACTACACCTGTTATTAAAGTGCAACTCTGGATCAGCCCAGTCCACCTATAAGCAAGGTGTGAAATATATTTCACTGGCTTCACTGTACATGTAAATATATGCATATTCCAATAACGTGTGAGATGTATGAAAGAAGTGGGGGTGTACATAGTGATATATCGTACCGTCNCCTCTCTCACTGATTGCATTGAAAATCTATAAATCTCCAATCACTTTTATTAAATATGTTTACATACAGAAATTTAAAAAATCTACCTGTAAATAAATAAAAAAAAAGTAATTACAGACAAATCATATAACAGAAAGCCCAAAATCCATTATAGAGATTACTTAAAAACGATCTTCGGGAGACAACCATTGCTCTGTAAGTAAGCCCGATATGTAAATGATCATTGCGCTCGAATATGTCTTTATAATGGGTTATAATTTCTAGATTATGCTGTTGTGAAAATTTTGACGACTGCATACATAATGAACGATTATATCTCTTGTTTAATGTGATTTACATGGAAAGGAATGAGTTACAAATTGTCAATAATATGTTCACTCCAATAAAGACCTGAAGGGCATTGCTCTGACAGAAGAATATTCGTAATTTTCATTTGATTTCATATTATGTGCTAAATTGAATCAAGGGAGATAAAAATACCATGAAGCCCACCAGCACCTTAATCAAGCATCACAGCTGGTGGCTACCAACACAAGAGCTTTGGGAATTAGCCAATAAACATGACGATATCACAGCTAAAATGAATTTGATCCACTGCCTGGCACCTGGGTTTTTTGACTGACATCCAATGAGTAGGAGTCAGATAAACAACTCATGAATGCATGATCAAGATTGTGCTTTCAATACAAAATGTGTTGTCTATAGGAGGAGGGGGGAGATTCTTTTTCTATCGAATCTTGCTTAATAATAAAAAATAATAAGAAGAAAATCTGATTCATAAAACACAATTTACAATAAAACCTGCTAGTTTCATTTTTTTTTAAACCCCCCAAAAAAATCAAAATTCATTTACGAGAACATTATTTTCCCTATTAGTAGCTATTGACTTATTTGGCTATTTTATATTGGTCAAATTTGCTCTAAACTGAACATAGAAAAGAAAAAAAAACAATCACAAAAAAAACATATGTATGATAAATAGTGGATTACTAAGGTACATACAGTAAAAAGTTATTATTATTTAATAATCTAATGGCATAATCCCTAGCTGACAGTATCCCTGATTGAATAGCTGGGACCTAAACCTATCCAGGTCCAAAATACTTATATGGGTAACACTATGCCTCTTGTCTGGAAGGCCTTATTTTTCTAGTCTCTGACAAAATAATTATATATATATATATATATATATATATATATATATATATATATATATATATATATATATATATATATATATATATATATATAAACATAAACATTTTAATTATCGGCGAATATACCTAATTGTTGCCTATGTGTGTCTCCTTTGTAATTTCGTATTTGATGTTCAATCATTATTTTTCTTATTTTATTATTATTAATAATAATTATTATTATCTTTATAAAAATATTATCTTTATATATTATCTAAATATAAATATCAGCAAATGTGAATATAAGACAATTTAACAGGTGATACTTCCAGCAAATCTACTGCTTTTATGTTTTGCTTTCTTTGCGCACGTTTTACATTGGCAAATACTTTTTTGATTTGGCTTTTGTGCAGGGTTTAAGCACGTATTAGAATTGCAGCCATTGAAAGGNCATGTCTTTTGCCTTAAAAACACAAAAAAGCGAATGAAAGAGGGGATATATTTACAGTGCATGTTATAACGAATAAGTAGATGAAGCTGATTTTTGTTCCACATACCAAAAAATATTATAATAAATATATATACATACACAGGGTTTGTTTGCTTTTTTTTTTATTAGTATGGAAAATCTGTACACCTCATACAAGGTGTACAGACTGTGCAGTGTTGAGTAAAATGTATTGTGTTTCCAAATTGTAAATAGAGCATTATGTTATATTACATAAACAACTCAAGGATTTAAATAAGCTCTCTGTGGCATACCTATAGAACAGGGTTTATCCCTCTAACTGTTGTAGACAAAATGAAAAAAATAATAATAATAAAATAATAACGCAAAACCACAAAAGGCCATAGAAAAACACTGCCAGTTTGGTTTGTTAGGTAATAAGGTAAAACACAGTAGGAGCTCTGCTTTGACATAGAGAATTACAATAAAGAAAAAATCAAGCAACATCAAGGTCTTTTCTTTTCCCTTTTTCAAATCAATGCTGCATTTACCTCTCTCCAGCTGCAACTACTCAACATGGGATGCAATCACTGCTTTCGTACAGGAAAACAGTTTCAGGTGGGGAGAAAGGGGTTAGAGAGAGAAGAAATNGGACAATTGCACATGCAGAGCCGACATGTACATACAATAGAACATGCCACAAGCAGTGAAAAAATCCCAGTGGGTTTAAAAATACAGCATTAGACAATGAAGGGGTTTCTTGTAATCCCCCCCCCCCTCCCCCTCCTTGTTTGAAACAGTAAGTCTGCCAAAACAAAACAGAAAGTGTCAGATTAATGCATATTGTTAGTTGAGATCCAGACACAGAAACCACTATGGAGCGTTACTGCTTCAGACTGGCACATGCAGAACAGAAATCTGAAATATATATATATATATATTGTTGGTAGAAAACAAAAAATAGAAGTTGCCTGTTTCTGGATCACTCTACAAATGAATACGAAAGAACGAATGAAAGAATGAATGTTAAGAAGATAAAAAACCATGCAGAGCTTTTGAATCACTGATACTCACACATAAAATGGGGCCTGATCATCAGCAGGTACAGGAGAAGATCTAGAATGGGAAGCATATGATGCAGGCATCTTTTTACAACAATGTTAACAAATGCCAAAGCCTGGCTCAGAGTATGAGCGTGTGAGAAGCATACATATTTGCTAAAAAGTATGTGCAATTTATATTTTATTTTATTTATTTTAAATGAAATTCCCATATCGCTTTCATCAACACCTCCCCCAGAAAGCATCTGCTCTTTCCTTTGTCTGCAGCGGTGATTATCAACAAGGATGAGAAAATGTTACAGCCATCCGTCTTTCTCTCCCTTGATCAGGAACGTATTCTTTAGGTGAGGGCAGGTGAATTCTATTTCAGACTGGTAATTATTTGACAGATGTTGTAAGCAGCTGCTGCGCAATGCAAAGCCTTGGCTCTTATTACAGCACAGATAGCAGAAGCTTCTGGCAAGGTGGGCTGTGAAGTAGGACGACATGCATTCTGCGAGTAGCCGCACAGCTGGTTCTCAGAGCAAAACAATGCAAACCTGCAACCCTGGCCAGCTGTTTTAAAGCTTGTGAAATTGAAATCGGTCCATGCTTTCATGGGTGGAATGAAACTGGTTCAGCACAAAACCTAATATATCATCGTGAAAGTTCCCCCCCAATCTCACTCTGCTCCATGTACAAATTTGTTGTCAGATGTAAAGAGTACACAAATTAAATTACATTTTTTTATTTATTTCTGGCCAAAATGAGCTAATAGATCAGATTAACTTGAGAGTGAAATCTATTGCAAAAATGAAATACACTTTTATTCCATCAAAGAAAGGTCGTGGTTTTCATCAGGCTATACAATTATAAATAAAAATAAATATTAGAGTAGACAATTGCCTGCTCAATATGTATACACCCTGGTGAAAACCACATTAATGGTGGTTGAATCATTGGCGACCTTGCTTTGATGGATTAAAAGTGCACTTTATTTCTGCAATACACTTCAATGTCTCCAAATTTCAGATGTGAAATATACCTGTCAGAATTGTACAGCATGAGAATAGTTGTTGCAAATAAATAAATAAATAAATAAATTATATATATATATATATATATATATATATATATCTATATAGAGATGGAGAGATATTTACACACATACAATTGAAGCTAACTTGAAATAAACCTGAATAGTTTAATTTTCCACAAGCTTTACCTTAGGTCAGGTCCGAGTAAAGAATGTCTTCGCAGCATAGCCCGTGCCTGGGCATTGGTTAGGTTCGCAGTGGACTCATTATTGATGGCCAGTATACAGTCACCCACATGGATTCTCCCATCGCGACTTATAGAGCCGCCGTTTATAACACTGCGGACAATCATTCCTGAACCATCTTTATTAGCACTCACTGTCATACCTATACATAATAGAAAGACAATTTATTGAGNCTTAGATATGTGCATATTAAGAAGCCTTCTACAGGCTATTGTTGTGGTAAACAGGAAACATTATAAAAAAAATTCTGTTAAATGCACTAGAGAACATATAATTCTGATATAATAACAGCCTGAACGGCAGTTACATTTCAGTCATGCTGAGATATGTGTATAAAATATCAGCCCCAAAACAATCTCAAAATAGAACTGGAACATTTTATATTTTAATAGTAGAGACACTGACATATGGCATCTGTTATATTATACTAAAAAGTAACACAGGCTCTCTTGGTAGAATCCTGTTCATATTTAATATCATTATATATCAATGTGTGGGGAGTGAGAGACAGGATTGTTTATCACACTTTACATAATAAAAATAGTGAAATATTTTATTACGTTTCAAATGGTTGAATAGAAAAACAAATATAAAGCAAATTACCGTTCTCTTTCAAGTGCATTTATGAAAATGTATACACCATGAAAGGGATTTCTGGTAGCTGGATATCATTCTAGTAATTTGACTATCAGGAGGAATTGAAGATTCTCTAACTGGTTNAGGATGGAAGCCCCAATACTACCTGAATCTTTAAAACTAAGTTTACACTCATTGCCCTAGTAATGACATGATACGAAGCTATAATTTTTTTAAACAGCAATTATTATATTTGTATGTTTACATTAGCAATATATGTTGTCACAGGAAAGGGTGAATAGAGTAGATGCTGATCTGCAACAGCCATAGTACTAGCTGCCTGGGAAAAATACATAATGGATAAAGATCCTCTGCATATCACCACTTGTACTTCCACGCCAATCGCTGCCACAGATATGAATGGTAATAGACCAGGTTCAGGCTGTCATACGACAGCCTATACAGCCATGAAAAAGCCATTCCCTGTACAGTAAGATTAGGTTCTCTATGTGCTTTGATGAGGACATTTGAATTTGTTTAGAAGTAGACAGCAAGATGAATACAAGGATGCTTTCTATTGGCGGGTTATGGTAAACTTGCAACTAAAGTGTAACAAACATTTATGCAAAAAAATAAACGTAACAAAGACACTTTCATAAAAACATTATTAACATTCAGTTGAACCAGTGCAACATCTGCTAGTGCCTTTGATCTACCGTTAGCATTGGATAATTGGACATTGTTCCACAGCAATAACACAGCGTAAATAGACACAATGTTCAGTACAGCTGGTTTTCACATGATGGTCAAAGCTGCAGATGCACTTTATACAAAAAAATATTCTGCTTTATTTTTTATGGTTTTTTTTGTTATTAATTTAGAAGAATTCTTCAGTAGTTTATCGCAAAATTACATTGCCTCAAATCACTTATATATTGCTCCACTACTTAATATGTCCCATATTAGAATAAAGTAATAATAATCATTATCATACTGGACCAGACCCAGAAAGCAGTTTTACCATATACTCATATATTTATTTTTTTTTGCTCTGATGACAGCAGGGTGAGAGAGGGTAGGAGGAGTTTGGTATTTAAAACTAGTAGGGGCCACACACTCACATGGTATTTATTTATAGTATGGACATAGTTTTGGAAATTAGCACCAGCACAAGGAGTGATCTGTGTCAGCTCATGCATGGAAGTCTTGCTTAATCAGGGATCCAAAATGGAGTCCCCACTGGAGCCGAAAAACAGCACCAGTGTAAGTCTGCATCTGATCCAATAATTACTGGTTACATATAAATTACTCATGGTAAAATTAACCAAACTTTCTTCTTACCTAAGCTGCAGTTGCCTCTTGTTACTGTAATTGTTTTTTCACATTTGCTTTTAAGTAAAGCTTTTGTGGTACAATCCTCCGTTTCAAAGTATTGCTTTCCAGGTTGGTATACTTCAGGCTATTATGGAAAGGAAGATTCAAAATGTTACACATGGCACTGAATAGCTTACACACAAGGTTTTAATAATAAAAAAAGATTTAAAATCTAAATAGATACTTTTACACAAGTAATCATTACTACACCCCAGTGATTACATTACTGAAATATTTTACAAACTTTAAATGCAATTGTTCCTTGGTAGCAAACAGTCACCCAAAAGTCACGCAAACTCAGGGATATATAAACTTTAATGCCACAGATAATCATAGTGTCAATAGAAGGTTATTTTGGCATTAGTTGTATGTGAATAAAAACNTAGCTTATGTCAGACCTTATCTGCTGTTGTGGAACATAAATTTCCCTCATATATACCTTATCTAGTATACAAAGGTTACTTACCTTCAAAACAGAGGCAGAAATGTCAGAAGACGTGTTTGGTGCCTTCACCTGTATCCATGAACTGGATGATGGGTGTTCAGTTTGCTTATCAAACGTAACCCCTTGGTCTGCTGCCTCAGAAGAGGGACTACTNTTTATTTCAGCAGTTTTAGCATCTTCTAGTTGGCCAAGATTAAGATTATAAAAGTCCATTGTTGGTAATTTAAAATCCAAAACTGGTGTTGAAGTTGCCCAAAGTCCAGATGTAGGAGAGGACTTGTGAAAACTTAACTTTTCTGTATTGTCCTCAGACACCAATTGGAAGGGGTTATGTTCCTTAGAGGTATCCTTCAAAGAAATGTTAAATGCAAAATTAAAGCTACTGGAAATGAAAAACAAAGATATTGTTTTACGCAAACCACAACAACAAAATAACAGTAAAACTTTGCCTTAAAATGTGCCTTAGCAAATTGCTATTTAGCTCACCCCCACCCCAATGGGATACGAAGTGTAGCATCCACAATTCATATTATAGTATGTAGCCCTCCAATGATAATGCTTGTTATAATCCCCCAATAAAGTAGTATTCATCACAAACCAAAGTTTGTAAACTTTTATGTACCATGCAGAGTATAGTGGTCAAGACTGACCCTCCCTTTACAAAATCCAGCATTACATCACTTCCACTGGAGTATATGGAATTGCTACTATTATTTTTAAGGTTGAGAAAGCGGTGTATAAAGGAGTTGGAAGGGGTTGGCAGTTTTTTTTTTTAGCCATTAGTTTTTATTATGNCTGACCTATTGCCAACCTTATCTCTGGTGGATCTTGTAACTGTCGGCTGTATTTCTGAAATGGTATCCAGCAGATACTAAGGTAGCTGTCATGGTCACCCTCCTTCCCAATGTCACCACATCATCATTAGCAATTATTATTCTATGATAATACATAGACGTGTGTGTAATATTCTATACTACAGATCATATAAGAAAATTTTACTTAGTAAAAAACAGTGCTGTATAGTCTAACATAAATATATATGTTATTACCGGTAGAGAGCAACTTGTCAAGTCATTAAACAGATCTTCATCACAGCCACTACCATGCAAGGCTAACATAGAAGCCTGGAGAGATCCATCATCATTGGGAGGGTATTGAGACTCTAAACTACATTCTCCTATCAAGTCAGCATCAGTGGTATTTTCCACCTACAATTACAGAAACACAGAAGGAATTCTGAAATGTAACTGGTGATCAAAATNCATGACTTAAACTGACCATACACTAGAAAGATTATCTATACAGCATGATTTACTAAATATTTTTAACAATTTTTTCCTTTCCAAACTGTCAATTATTGGCAGTGCACTGCCATCACACACTAAGCAGTTATTGTTCAGGAAAAAAATTTCGGCTATATTTTTGTCAGTAGAAGTGAAGGGAATGATACAAATACTAGCAAGATCGTTCAGGATTGTCTGAAACGCCCATACACACACCAATATTGGATGCCTCAAAAGATAATTATTTGTGCAGAACAAAAGATAAAATGATTGTCTTGTTGCCACTCTGAAACAAGGCACCACACCCTAGAAAGATTTTTTTTTTCAATTTCCAATAATTGCAAAATTGGAACAATAATTNTTCTAGTGTATGGAAAACTTAAGTCATAAGTGCCTAAAGATCTGAATCTGACCCACTGTCCACAAATCAGTCCTTGTCATAAACAGCTTCAGTAAAATAATCATAGGTACCAGATCACGAGTTAATAAATATAGGAAACTTATGCCTATGACACCCACACTGTCACAATGACAGTTACCAATAACCACAGATAAACCCACTTTTGCCTTTTGTACTGAAGAAAGACTTGATGGAACTAGTAGAACAATGTCAGGAAATGTTNGCATCAATACAGTCAGGTACAATGGGTGTTTGTAAAACACCACAATCAGTTCATAAAAGAGTTTAGGTTACAAAATGGTACACGTGAGACCAAGGAAGGTTAAAGGTGAAACACTTTTTGGAAAAATGTCTTAAATTTTGAGATGGTTGCTAGGTTCTAAGAAACACAATGGGAATGGCAAAAAAAGTTAATAGATTTGCATACTCTGATGCCAACCATTCTGCGAAGAAAACAAAACAGGAAAGATTCAGATATGGTCAGTATAGTTTAAAATAAACATCAGGGCAGATTATATGGGACATGAGGCTCTTTTTTGCCACCACTTTCTATTTTTCACAATACGATAGATGCCTGTTTGACCCTATAAAAAGACATATAGACTTAAGAATCTTGGCTTAAGGTTAAAGACCAAGGGCCTTGACCATGTTATCTTCTCTGCAGAAGACTACTCGCAACCATTAAGGGCAGTAGAAAGGAAATATATAAAGTATATGTTAGATAAATGGTGGTTTGGAAACGAAAAAAGCTATAATATGATATACTGATATAGCCAATGTACTTTGTAATACACTATTCCCAGAATACTAATATACCCTACATCAGTGGTACTCAACCTTTCTTTTGTTGTGCACCAGTGATAGAATCAGGTCAATCACCACTGACCAATCATATTCTTTCCTTGTTTTTTTTTTTTTTTTTTTTAGAAATTGATACCCTCTACCTCATTATGGTCCTGCTATCACCTTCTTAGTCCCTTTATATATTTCTTTAGACCAATGATTCAATATAATCAAATATACCTTCTGCTATCTGTATCACTTGTGGTTGAAATACAGACACTTCTAAAAGCTATGACTATAACAATCCTTCCCAGTGTCCCAGAGTACCACCATAGAGTAGTTTGCATACCACTGATTCAGAACGCCTTCCCATACATGTACTTTATTTAGTGGTCTATGTCCAGACTCCTAATTTACCCCACACGTATCACGGAAAACACCCTTTAAAATACTGCGCTTGCCACAGCACAACTTGTAATGGAANGTAAAGAGATTTACTACTAAGAAAAATAAAGTAAAAAAGCAATCAAATTTATTAAACCAATGAAAATTTCATTCCAGTGCTTAACCTTTATGAGTCATTGTGAAGTCTGTAAAACTGTATTATCNGCATATATAGTTTACCTTGGATATCTTCTTCACTCTGCAAAGCCACAGTCTGGTCAATAGTTCTACTAGATTCCTCAACTTGCCGAGTAATAACTTCTGGCTTTTGCCTTCTCCTGATTAATGTTAAATGCACGATTTGTCCGGTGTGACGCAGAACCTCCACTGCTTGCTGGTTGGTGTAACCTTGCAAATTAGTTCCATCAACCTAAGCACATCGGTCAAAACAAAACTGATTGAATATGGGAGGTAACAGAAGTTGTATACATAATAGATTTCTATACTATAATAGTACAGATTGAAGTCCAGATGACGGCTAATTTGCTTTTAAATAATCTTTGCACCTTTGCAAAACAAACAACACACTTGCTTAAGAATATATCACACCATCTGTCCTGTTCGGCATACACACACAAAGAGAAGCAGATGATATTATGAAAGAATGGACATGCCTTAAGGAGGTAGTATCAATTATTGTATTTAAATAGAAAGATAAATGTAATAGAAAAATATATAAACAGACATAGATAGATATACTCTGCACTCTAGTGCATTTTGCAATTTTTTACTTGCTGATAATACTGATAATGTAGCTGAAACACCCATTGAAGTACTTATGTCCTGGGAGATTAAGATCACACCAAAACAGCAAATACAAATAAAAAGGTGAATGTATTATCATATAGGGTTTTGAACTGTTGGCCTACAGTTATGAAGGAGACGATCATCATGAGATGATGTTTATGTGATTAATCAGATTAGCAAACAACCATCAACACGTAACCTACTGACTTAAGGCAGGAAACATATTACTAACCTAAATGGCAAAGATACTTGGTTCATTATTTACTTTTCAAGTTATTACATACTTACAGCAATAATCTGATCACCAACACTAATCCTTCCATCCTGTTCAACGGCACTATCTTTAGTAATGCTTTTCACAAAAATACCAGAGGGCTCTGCCAGGGGAAATACAAATAAGGTTTGTTCTGAGTTTTATACTTTAAATCAGAAAACATCTGACATTCAGAGAACTGATATTCATAGCATGAGGCATAGCATTTGCAGCTATCCAAACTATAATATCACATGATGCACCAATGGGCAAAAATCTAAAGCAAATACGAAACAGAAAACGTGCTTACCTGAGCTTTTATCACCAACGTAGCCTGCAATAGTTATTCCCAAACCCTGAGCATTTTTTGCGAGCTTTACATCAAAGGTATCACCATCTGTATCTTTAGTCATTACAACATTTGCCTTAAAAATAAAAATACATATTACAAGAAATTAAAGAAAAAAAGTCCAAAATTATTAAATGTAAAAGGCTGTTTCTGCTTATAGAAGGATATGCAAAGAAAAAATGGGCTATGCTACAATAGTGGGATTACGACTGCTTACCATCTCAGGCAGGGCTGGTAGCGATGGAGTAATGTGGGCACCTGCAGAGACTGCCGTGGTTGGTTCCATTACTGGCCCTCTTGCAATAACCAATTTCACTCTGTTTCCACATTGCCTTAAAACCTGCGCAACTTGTTCACTGCTCATTCCAGCAAGGTCTGTGTCTCCAATCTTTAATATGTGATCTCCACTGGAAAGCCTGCCATGCTGAAGTAAATAAATGCAGACAATTGTAACAGGCTTATTGTCTTCTGTTCTCATGGCATATATTATAGAAAATAACCCACAAAAATATTTCATGCAACCTACTTTATCTGCCACACCTCCTGGTAGAATGGTCTTTACTATAACTCCAGTCGATTTACCACCAACAATTCCGAAACCAAGACCAGAGCCATCATTTACCAGCTCAATAGTCTCTACGTGCTGCCACTGCATCTTCAAATGTAATAATCACAGAAAAAAAAAAGAGGATGTTAATGTGATAAAGTCTCTTAAATAATTCATTACTGTCAACAAATACTATCTCACATTTAGAACTGCGCTATACATGTTCTTATTTGGAAATTAGCTGGAGATCAATAATTACATTTTAGAGAGAGATGGTTTATCAAGTAATGTCAAGGAAAGGTACACAAGACAAAAACCAAACATATAAAATAAAAAAATACAATAAAAACATATAAATAAAATATGCTTGAATGCCAGTGAAATCCAATACTTACAGGGCTAGAAAGTGCAGACAACGTGCTGGCATCAGATGGAGAGCGGGATACCATAGGACTAACCAGCTGGGGTAATGGACCCCTTGCAACCACAAGCTGTACATGATCCTTTGCCTTCTGCAGGAGACTAATGGCTTGATGGTGGGAAATTGTCTGATCGAGAGGTTGACCATTTATAGACAAGATCTGATCCACTTCCTTTAACCTTCCATCCCTGAGAAAATTCAAGAACATATGACTAGTAGTTTACACACGCTCACAAACTTTCATATACCTATAATAACATGCAATATTTTGTAACTGAAACATCACGAGCTATCCAAAAGTGGAATCATAAGAAAAAACAAAAAAAACATGAATAATTGTCAATCATATTTTCCAATTTACAAGTTATTTACATACAGATAAATCTTAAATACAGAAAAGCTTTTCTTGAACATATAAAAAAAACTTAACAGTACATCACAGAATGGAAAGTACCAATGACCAGGACATCACAGAATGGAAAGTACCAATGACCAGTAGATCACAGAATGGAAAGTACCAATGACCAGTAGATCACAGAATGGAAAGTACCAATGACCAGTACATCACAGAATGGAAAGTACCAATGACCAGTACATCACAGAATGGAAAGTACNTTTTTTTTTTTTTTTATACTTTCATTCCCGCAGCCATTCTGGAAAAGCGGCAAAACTGCCCATTTTTAGAGTAAAGTCAGGTCTTGCACCTCGCCAAGCGAGTTTGAAAAACGGCAATATTAAGAAAACTCACCTGCGAGATGAAAATAGCATTGGTGAGTGTGTCAACTTGACCTTAGTAAATTTCCCCCTGGATCTGGTTCTACGTCACAAAGTGAAATGTCTCTGCTTGTAAAGTAACATAACTTACCCACCCTTCCCAGAATTATCATAATTCAAATTCTGGTTTGGTGTTATGGCATTATATGGTTGTTAAAGAGGTAAGGTACAAAGGATATTACATATAATGGTAANGTAGTCATTTTAAAAGGGTTATCTATAAAAACTATAGATACTCAACAGAAAGCCTTGATACCACACAACTTATATGTATAGTTTAGCTGCAGGAAAGATGTATTATTTGTTTCATAATATATAACTCTAACCTTATCAAATATGTACAGAAAAATGATGAATAATTATACAAATATGAAGGCTTTGAGAAAAGNGAATAGGTGAATTGGTATAATCCTTTTCTAATAGAAACTTTCAATATGCAATGTTAAAAACAAAAGTTAATATCTGTTGATGATCCTCCCCTGTCATTAAGCCATTTTCTTCTGTCCCATAAAAAGAACACACTATGCAAATGCAGCAGTTTCTCATCAATAGCAATGATTGCCTGAAGCTTTTTTGAAAATATATCTTTTTTTTTTCAATTTTTCATCTTCATTCAACTGGGATCTGGTGCAGCTAACACAAAACATATTACCCGCATTGTTACTCTTTACAGTATATAACAAAGAAATAATAACAGCATATGCAATTTTTTGCAATGGCTCCAAATAATAGGTGGGTCACTTTAAGGTTTTTTTTTCTTTTTAAATACATTCTTTAAATAAATGGAATCTGTCAGATGCCACAATATAGCTGGGAGGAAGATCTGAGGGACAGCTGGCCCTCTCTACCATTGACAGATTGCTGCAGCACGCTTTTACATTTCTAAATCTATTTAGCACACAGTAGCAAGTAGTACCTGTTTGTTCATGGCTTCCTTTTGAGGTAGGCTGTGTGACAGTAGCACTGATCAGGGAAGACAGTGGTTGATTCTTCCTAGCAGTTTCTAAAAAAAAAAAGAAAGAAGAGTGCATACGATTCTTATGATCTTAGTATTGTACACATTTATAAGTCATCAATATGCAATAGTAAAACAAAATTAATTATATTAAGTAAATTAAGGACAACTTGACATTTTTAGAATAAATAGGGTGTAGCAAGTATGAGTTCCTTTCCCTTCAAGAAAATGATCTATCAATAAATGTGTAATGAGCAAACAAACATATAATCTGGCCTTTTTCATTGATGGTTTTGTCTCTTTTAGCAGGAGCGGCAGCCTGCCTTGTGCTAAAGGTGTAGAGAAATGGGAGCTCTAACTTCCTCTATAGGGAAAGGGGTTAGTAACCAATGTGATCACCTCCCCTTCATTTCATATATCTTTCTTTCATTTAATCATTTTTTATTATTCTTTTCTTCTCAAT
>JABWIB010000971.1:17424-51118 GCA_016617825.1 Platyplectrum ornatum
CAGATATTTAGAGCAGCCCCCAGATATTGATGAGCTGCCCCCAGATATTTAGAGCAGCCCCCAGTATTGATGGACAATGTTTGTGCACTATAATTTCACACAGCACAGCGCAGGCACGCTGGCGACGAGTGAGAGGCGTCGCTGCGTGTGGGGATTTATATGGCGCGTGAAACCCCGCGAGACGTGAGTACCCTGTTCTCGCGGGGATTTGTATGCAATAGTAATGCATACAAAACCTCGCGAGATCCGACGTCACAGCAACAGGGTTCTCGGAACTGAGGAGGCACCCCCCGAGCCTGCCTGGATTCGCCCCAGATCCCAGAGATTCGGATCTGTCGGATCTCTGGGATCCGAACCCGCTCATTCCTAATGGAGAGCATCCAAGTATTTCAAGCATCTCAAGTAGTAAAACAAAAAATTAAATAAAAAAAATTAAATAAATAAAAAAATATATAAAATGAAAACATTAATAAACAAAATTATGAAAAATATAATAATAAATCAATCAAATAATAAACAAACTATTAAAAAAAATATAATAAATAATGCAATCAATTTTTAATTATACAAATTTTTTTTTGCACATGCTGTCTTGTGTATACATCTTCATATTGACAATGTATACAGTGAACCTGCTGTACCACTCTGCGAGTATAACGGGTGCTGTATATACGGCAACCATTATACTCTCAAAGTGGAGCAGCAGGGAGCAGCGTGTATACATCGTCCTTGTGACAATGTATATACCAATGCCATCACACTGGAAACTACCTGAACAGAGCAGGGTGAAACCCGGGTTATGTTTTGGGTAGTAGACCTGGGCAACACCCAGTTGACTGAACTTCCTGGGTAGTACACTTCAGTGTGAACGGGGTATTAATAAGGTTTTCCTGAGACTTTTCACCTGATTTACTCTTATTTTATTTAATCTGTGGGCAAAAGGACAGACATATCGATCGACTAAAACCTCAACCCATACCAAAGTGGTGAGCATACATTATTCACATGCATATGAACATTTTTTTGACCGTATTAATTATTATTATCTACAGTGTGCACCTATTTATTGTTCATATTATGTATTCAATGTTTTAGGTATTTTTTAATAAATCTTGTTAAGAATTTTTAATTCAAGCACACAGTTTCTTCTCTTTTCTAAAGGACAGAATAAAGGGCAAAAAAAGTTACATTTATTGACTCAACACTGTTTCAATACCTCGGATCAATAAATCCCATAATATTTTCTCTCTAAATTACAGCTAATAATCATGTCTATTACATTTTAAAATGATATTTACCTTCACCATTCTCTTTCGTAAACATTTCTAGGGCTTAAAGGTCCCATTTACCTTGTTTGGTAAAACATATGGATTTCAATAGAGAAATGATAACACTAATACACTGTAAACATTGTGTGGCTGATTCAGAGGCAGAGACAGTAAAGGCAGGAAAAGAAGCAAATGTCATAATTATGTTAAATTGCTGAGGAAGAAAAGATCGAGACTTAATGTGGATGTTATCTGCCTTTTGAACTAGATCCAGACTTTTCGTACTATTAATTTATTCACGATTTACTCAAGTGTGGGTAAAACCATGTTGAATTGTAGAGGGGGGTAAAATGAATGTCAGTGTTTGCATACAAGGAGAATACTTTATTTTTGAATTTTGCACACAGATACTGACCAGCGTTACTGTTACACTGATATTAGACTTGGGATAGGAAACATTATATCTGTATCTGCATAACTGTAATACTGATTGCAACTAATGAAATTTTACTCCCCTGCAATTTAACATGGTTTTGCCCAATCGTACATCATGAGTACATCAAAATTAGGTAAAGTCTGGATCTGGTCCTTTGTGAGCAGAAAATGTCCACATTTCATGACTGCATTCACATGTTTCAGACTTCTCTGCGGGAAGTCTCTATGACAGTGGGACGGGAAGCACGCGCTGGTACACTAGATAGGAGGGGATTTTTTTGTATATTTTACAGTAAGTACTGGTTTAAAACCAGTTAACACCTTTTTGTGGCTGTTACTGTTTATTTGGATTGTACTGACCGATGTTTGCAGACAGGCTTTGTGAGCAAGAGACAGACTTTGTGCTTACCCAGCAAATAGAAGCATAGCGTCACACGAAATGTAGAGATCATCCTGGCGTCTTTCAGGCATCCAGAGATATTAGGGAATGTTTTCCCTAATTTATAGTAGAGCAGGGTGGCTGAGAGAGCAGATTTGCAATCACTGTATTATTTACCCAAAGTGTTTCTCAATAATACAAACACTCCTCCTTCCTATTAATAGTCACAGCTTATTACACAAAGAATCTGTTATCCCTTCACATAACATCAAGTTAGTACTTTCTCAAGTTAAATCCACAGAAACAAATCATCAGTTCATATATTTCCATGAATAGTAATCCATTATGGCTTAAAAACAAACCAAAATGATAGTTATTGAGAATAAAGTGTATTTAAAAAGACTCAGTAACCTTTATATCTCATGATAATTTACAAAAGGATAGATGTTTTATTTTATTTTAAAGGATGTTATCACAGGTCATAATCCATAACACATTGTTTAGAAACATTGGTATATTTTACAAAGTGTCTCGGAGCTGCATGCTTACATAACAACAACCTCAAATTAAAATAAAAATCATTTAGTGTGAAGAGCCTACAATGAATCAGCTACTATTAATATCAAATCATCTGCGTATGTTACAAAATGATATTTTATTACAGTTATCTGACAGATAACTCTGCACCCCAAGCAGCGAGAAAATACAAAGAACAGTACAGGTTCAACATAAGGAGGGAGGAAACAGATAGACTTGAGTACAGAAAACAGGGTAGGTAATAAATGCAAAGTTCAGGTAAACTTAAGGTACAAGAACCAGGGCACCCACAGTGGGCAAACCAGGACAGATAACAGCACAGAAAGTAAGGACGGAACAAAAGGACCAAGACAAGAATACCTCACCCACATTTTTACTAGCTGTTAAAATGCTATAACTGGGACACTCCTTGAAATTGATTTAAAACGTCCAAATCTTGTGTGGAGTACACCAGTTTACATTTTCAGGTCATTTTAGTGATGGCTTGTAATTTGTCATTTTCTTATCTTGTGATGGGATGTTTGTATCACTCCAGTAGGTAAAAATAACTTAATGTAGGTTTTTATGGATACCCAAAATATCCCATTATCATTACATACATAACCCTCTACAATTTGTCTATATTCTCTAGACTGTAACACTGGTATCAGATGACAATGACTGTAATTTAGGGGTAATGCTTTAAACCTATCAGGTATAAATTCACTGGTGAGAACACATGTATAGCAAAGGTGTGCCTCAGTGTAGCAGCAGACATTGCGTTAATTAGTAAATGTGAGGATGCTCCAGGATGTTGTTTTCCCAGAGACCAAAATTTCCTGGACATGAGGATCTGCTGGTGTCTGTAATGGCTGAGGCATCTTCCAGGGGGTCTTGCTGCATCAATCTCCCTCATACCCTACACTAAGCTCTGCTTTAACAGAAGCTCCTTATAAGATGCCATCAGATGATAGCGCCAGTGACATGTTTAGCCAAGTTTGTCTCACCATCATAGGCCAGAGATGCCTTCCTATTGGCCCAGGAGGCGTCTTCAGCCCTCAATATCTGACATCGCTAGAACAGGACCTCTGATAGTATCAGCAGTGAATCAATTCTTGTCACTATCTACATTCCATCCTACTGGAACATCATGATGGCCAACTGTACCAAAAGGTGTGAGGAACAGAATGTGAGCTTTATAAATGACCTGCACCGTACATTTCATACATCTACTGTAATGTATTGCCCCATATACCAGCAAGAATAAGTGGAAAATGCCAGCAAATACCACCAATTTTAAATCAAATATTTTTTGTGTTAAACTCTCTTGACAGCTATTACGTCTGGTATATTAGATTATATATTATTTACTGTGTAAAGGTTTAATACAGTTGGCTATATTCCTCTTCAAATGAAGGAACCAATTAGAATTTTGTACATATTGTTATGCAAAGAACACACAATGTACTCTAGGTTAATGACCAAACTTTTGTATGATCTTGCCAGGGAACAGGATTGTTAGTGTACTCTGTCCTGTTTTTTAAGGCCATACAGGATGCCTACAGCAGCACGCACTGTCTCATTAATATAAAAACTATTTATTTTACTGTTACTGTATGTCATGTATTACTATTAAAATACTGAAGTGTAATTTTATAATGTATGCATGAGATTCTAACATTCAATCCTGGAGAACCAGTTGTCTACCCTCTTTTTAAAGAAAGCACACACCATTCAATGTAGTTATTGCTGTGCTTTCATTGTGTTCATTAACTGGTGCTATGAATCTATTCACTGATTCAGGGGTGTCACAAGCTTTACTCGCCCCCTTTCCCCGTCCTGACACCTCTTGCCTGATTACAACAATTTTTGTTATGTCATTTGCAGCAGGTTCACAAAATGATACATAATACGTTATATTTAGTAAGTAATGTTGCAGTTGCATATTATAATTTAATATGTTATGAATTTGTTTTTAAAAAAATAAGGAAATTAATCCTATTCTGTCCAGTGATGACCAATGACAACAGGTGATAATAAGACAAGAAGGGTACCATACATTGTCATAAATGAAGGCTTTTCTTAATATGATGATTTTATTACTATTTTCTTAGTTGTCATATAAAATAGAGAACTGACAACTTTTAGCTTCTCCTTCCCAGGAGAAACCAAGACTTGGCAATATGGGGGGTGGGGCATGTCACACGCAAAGCCCTGTCCCCTGAAAAGAAAACCCATACCATTGCTATGAATGGTTGAGCATGACACCATCAAGTCCTGCCCATTCATAGTACCAAGCAGGTATACTGGAATACTGGAAGAATTGCCCAAAGTGTGGGGACCCTGTATAAAAGTTGACACATGTCATACCCCCAACTCTCCCGATTTCAGCAAGACAGTCTTTGACACTGCAAAGAGTTGGGGCTTTGTGGAGTCAGATGGAGCTTGGGGGAGCCATGCTGTATTTAACTATCCCATTTTCAGGCAACATGTTGGGAGTTATTCAGTATGTTATGTTTTGCGTACATTTCACTTTATGCCCGGGCTTTCCCGGGTTACCACTTTGCATAGGCAGCCTGAGACCTGGCCTTTACCTGCAACCCCTTCTTTTTAGCCGCGTCTAAGACCTGGGGTTACCGCTGATACTGGTGCACTATATTTAGAGCTAATTTTGTATGTACAGGGCGTATCCAGCCTAGTGTAGATTAGGTTCCTGACAGGGTCGCCCATATCGGGGCGGGTGCTCTGGTTTTTTAGGCAGGGGTCAGCATTAGTGCAGTTCAGCAATTTAGGGACTGAATAGGGGCCAGAAGTAGGTCTAAGTCCCGCTAGTTTGTAATATTATAATGCACTATAGCCTCTTAATACTTATATAAATTTGTGGTTTTGGTACTCTTTATGCACCAGTCTTTTTTAATACTTTTGAAGTAAAAGTTATATTTTATCATACTTCATTTTTTTCTACCAGCATGTTGTTGATTTTCTAATTGTTATCGCAATTGTGTCGTGTCTTCTTGTATATTTGAATACTGGTCGTGTCCAAGTCTATACTTTATCTCCTTTGGACAGTAGTGAGTGTTTTTTTGACTACCGCTCATACTGCATTGATAAAGCCAGGGATATCACAAAGACCAACTTTTTCATGAAATCACTGACTTTTACTATGCAGTCTGAACAGGGCGTGCCAGGGGCAGAGTCGGGCGGGTCTGGAGGCGGGGCTTGTGTGTCCCATGGCCCGGACCTTAAAAGTTGGGAGGTATTCTTAAGTATGTTTGTGAGCAAGAAGCTATTTAACATTACACATGACATAGAAGGAATGTATGCCTTTTTGCAGATGATAAAAAAATATGTAACAGTGTAAAAACACAGAGAAGATATATATAAAACTACTGACCATCTACGTGGACAGGAGGAATGGTCAAGAGGGTGGTAAATGTTTTTTTTTGCTTTATATTTATTGAGGGGCACAAAGGTTGTATAAATACAACATGAGATAGACATTGTGCATATATTACACAATTAACAGTTGTTTGACATTTGCAGCTGCTCTAACGCTTGCATAACCTTATCATTTTGATCCAAAACATTGATACTAATAACTCTTTAACTGCTTTAAGTGAAAATCAGCACCTAGTGTTTATATATGGTATTACATAGAAAATGACAGCACAGAAATACTCTTGCTTTGTATAGAGATGATACATATATTGATTTAGCAATAAACTCAGTGTTGGGATTCACCACTGCCCGGGTTCACTGAACTGCCCAGGTAGTGCGCTCAGGGTGAACGGACCCTGCCCGGTTAATGTTACCTGTGCAGGGTCACGAGAAGTTCAATTGGTGAAGACATTGCCACATGGACGACATCTTCACTGCTGCCCCTGCACCGCTCTGTGTACTAACAGGAGTTGTGTCTCCCGAAGCACAACACAGAACTTTATCACCCATTAGTATTTACTATTATTTCCCCTGTAATAAAATACAAAAAGTTATAAAGTATTTTATTCATTAATGTTTTTATTAATTTTTTATTATTATTTATTTTTTTATAATTTTTTAATTTTTTATACTTTTTTTATCATTTTCTTATTTCTTTATGTTTTCTTCATTTTTTAAATTTATTAATAGGTTTCATTTTAATAATTTTTTATTTTTTTTTATTTGAAAATTTTTTGCTAATTTTTTTGGTGACACCACTTTTTACAGCCAATCCTACCCTAGTTCAGTGTGAATGGTGTTGATCAGGGTAGTTTGTGAATTACCAGGGTAATTCTGCACTGTGAATGGGGTTAGTGACCAGGGTAATTCAGAGCCCCAGGAAACTACCCTGGTAGTAAAATACTGAATTACCAGGGTAGTCAGTGTGAACGGAGTATTAGTTACCTTCTATATCTGGCTCCGGAAGCTCATAATCTACTGGTATCAGTTCTGGTAGTTCGGGACAATCCTAGAAAGTCCAAATCTCTCAAACACATTGGTAATGTTTGATGTTGATCCTAATGGAAAAAAATATATTTTTTTTTACTATAATTGCCTAAACATTGTCTTTATTGATGTAACCGTAAACAACCATCATCTCTGGGATTCTGTTGCAGTGGTTCATGAACGCTGGAAACACTGGCTGATGATTGTGTTCGAGACTCCACCAGTAACACATCTGTTTCTGTAATGGCATCTGGTCCTGATGCAGCGGCTTGAATTTTATCAGCAGCATCTATGTCCTCTGGCTGTGTGCTGGAATCCTCTGTTAAAAAAAGACAATAAAGTGTATATTATAAATCATAATTCAGTAAATGTTATTTATGCAAAGTAAAGCATTTTTGACATGAGAATTTTAGTCTACAAATAATCTATTCTCCACGAAACAGCTCTCTCCCTCAGGTTCGCCTACTACACACTGGAGTAAAAAAAGGGAATGGCGTGATTGTATAGTGTGTCAGTCATTCAGAAAATGGCTGCTAATTGTAGGTGTAATTTCATAAATTCAAGAAAATGGAGACATACGCACATAGTAATGAGCAAACTCGACTATTCAAGAATTAAGTACGCTGGAGTGAGATTGATTCTTGCTCTAAAAGTTGCCCAAAAAACTCTCACAAACACACCCACGAGATTAACACGACCACCAAACCCTACCAATTATACTCAAATACTTGAAAATACTCAAACCCAACCATAAAACTCATTACCTTTAATAAATTTCCCCCTGTGTGGTTTTCAAAGCCTTTTTAATATTTTTTTTACTTTTAAAGGACATATAGTTTTTCCAATGTATTGTTTGTCACATGTGCATTGGAGCAGATAGATTACAATTGTACTGTTGTAAGTTATGCAGTACTGCGTGCAACACTAGATCTAATCCTAATGATATCTTAGCAGCCACCAATTTGATTGAAAAACAAGAATGTCAAAGCTCTTTCTTCCTAGGAACAGCACACGCAACCTCCCTCTTTAACGTAATTTAGCAACAAGTAAGCATAGTCAATTCCTGAACCAAAAAATCTGGACTTCAAAGATTTCATTTTAGAAAGTATTTTGTTCATAGTTGTTGAGGATAATTACTTCTAATTTAAGAATATCTTACATACTTTAATAATAAATCAGATAACAAACAGCGCTCGTTTTACTTAAGTTCAATTAAAGTTTCGCAATGGTCCTCAAAATTCTCCAGATCACCACTTTGGGCTCCACTTGATTCTCCTCCGGTATATATGCAAAGGAGAAAAAAAAGGAACAAAAAGCATTATTTTAACCAGTTTTTAAACATATATGATCCACAAAGACTTGGTTAAAATCTAATTTTAATACATAAAAAGCCATAAAATTTATGAACTTTGCTCCATTGAATTCATATTCAATGCTCATACCAGCTAATCAACATTCATGTGCACATAGAAAATCCAACACTGATCTCCAATCCTTGTACCAGAAGAAAGTAGTTATCACGCCATACAACACATATTGTCACATAATGTCTTACATACCGCTTAGAGGGACAGCTCTGGGGGCACAATTTGCTCCAAACTATGCAAACTTTATGGCTGCCTGGGCAGATGAATCTGTATGGATGGAACCAGTTCCTAAAATTATGGCTCAGACACATTGATGACATCATCTTCATATGGGCAGGCACAGAAGAAGACCTTAACGAACATCTGAATAACAACACTATGCAACATCTATGCAGAAGGAGGTAAATTCTGCACCAAGAATTACTTAAAATCAATGGACAGCAACAGTATTAATAGAAAAATCTGTTATCATAAGAATTGGCTAAGCAATGTACCAAAAAATTAGATACAAAGTAATAACTACCTGGACCAAGCCTCCCACATGAAGGTACTTTTCAAGGAAAAAGGCTAAAACGAGGAAGATCTGGAAGTCACCCTAAAATCTGATTAAGAACCAAGATAGAACAGAACGTCTTACTACAAAGGAAAAACCCATATTCAACAATAATTTTAATATAGCCTTCATTTTACAGAATCTAATACTATATGAGCCCATTTAAATGTATCAAATGGGCCAAGAATCTGGGGGGAATCTAGCAGTTTATTTCTTTACTACATACCTAATGTGAGTATAATATTTTAACTGACTGAATATTTACTCAATAAACCATCCTGCACAAGGATCCCTTTCTTTTACTGGTCCCGAGAATAACTACTTCAGTGAACCATCAGTATTACTTAAATCAATACTGGAAAGCCAAAAGAAAATACTTTGCTACAAACTGTGATCTTATACTAAACTAATTTACTAATTAAAAAAACTTCCTACTGCAATGACCTACATCCTATACATAGATCATAAAAATAGAGACTTTGCCCTAAATTACCTAAGCAGGGAGATTGCAGGGAGATTGAGAAGTAGGGATGTTGCAAATAGCAACCAATAAGATTCAAGCTCTCAGTTTCATTTTACATGCTGGAGAATGCAAGCTTGAATCTGATCTGGTTGTTATGGGCAACATCCCCTGCAATCTCCCTGCTTAGTAAATTTAGCCCTTTATATGTTCGAATACAAAATGTCCGTGCTTCCGGTTTGCAGCTATCAGAATGCCCTGCAAGTCCCTGCAAGTCCCTGCAATACTAAAATGCTTCCATACAAAAAAACGAGGGTGAACTATCCAACAGCGCTGCCGGTATCAGTATATACAGTGATGATAATATAAAGTTATTATTCCAGAGATTTGGTTATGATGTGTTCCTCTTCTCATGTGTATATATAGAAGAGCAAAGAAACAGAGAAGGCACTAATAGTACATTACGCACAGCGAGGACATCACCCGGGAACTCCTCACAGCGGACACCGCAGCAGCCGAGGAAACGTTGTATGGCTTCTTTACATCTTACTCCTGGTACAGGCAATGTATGACTATTTG
Organism: Platyplectrum ornatum; assembly: GCA_016617825.1. NCBI lineage: Eukaryota > Metazoa > Chordata > Amphibia > Anura > Limnodynastidae > Platyplectrum > Platyplectrum ornatum. The sequence goes on from JABWIB010000971.1 coordinate 27,407, forward strand.
CGGAGTTTGATTCTGGTACGGGCAATATCTGAAGTGGATGTTTATTCCCGATTACCTTCTATTATTGTTATTATCATTTTAATATTAAAAATGTTTTAACCCTTTTTGAGTCTGATATATGCATGACGTATCAAGATAAAGGGTAATGTACTATTAGTGCCTTCTCTGTTTCTTTTCTCTTCTATATATACACACAAGAGGAAGAACACATCATAACCAAATCTCTGGAAGAATAACTTTATATTATCATCACTGTATATACTGATACCGGCAGCGCTTTTGGATAGCTCACCCTCGTTTTTTTGTATGTTTCAATAATAATGTTTTAGTGAGTATGTAGAGATTGATACTGCAAAAATTTTCGGTTTGAATCACATAAACAACACAAAAGGTTTTGAAAGTACCTTGTAACAGTACATGAACAAGGTGGTTGGATCGATTTACCTGCACTGACCAGATACACCATTCAAAGCAATAATGTGTAAACTTGTAAAAATTGCTTATCTGATGATGAACAACAGGTTAACACCACTTTTAATTGTCTCCTCCAACGCGTTTCGTCCTGTTTGTGTTAACCTAGGACTTCATCATGGAGTATAAATTGGCATCACTCTGCATTAGTGTGCACTGCTGCTTTAATATGTTGCTGTAGGTGGCACTCCATATAATCATATAGAAATTGGCCCAGGTGCTCATGCAGTGAAGAGTTTCCAATACAGGCCAGGTACAGCCGGCACTTCAGAGTAAAAAATACCTATGTGTTCTTTTGATAGACAGGCTTTCACTTACTTTGTGATGGATTACTAAGGTTGTTTTTTGGGCACTTACTACTTTTTGTTTTTTTTTAGAATATGGATGTATATTGATTTTTGCTTATGTTTATTGTAGATCTGTGACTCCTGTGTGAGGGTTACCTATAACCGGTAACCTGTCCCTTTAAGGTTCAGTCATTGCACTGTGGCTGCCATGAATGCGTCTCAAGCTGAACGTAGACGCCAATTTGTCTTCCTGCAGGGTAGTCTTTGCTGCCAATAACACCGCTTTTATTAACCTATGTACTGTTTGATTCCTGTGGACATCTATGCACCTGTTCTTTGGGGAATCTTGGGCATTCCACAGGTCGCTCTGAGTGAGTGGACACCTACACAAGTTGCCATGGTGATGGGCTCTTCCGAGCGTGTCATGACTGGGTGTCAGGGCGCACGCTGGTGGAGCCCGGAACCATGGCGAAGTTGTGGGATGCCTGTACAACCACGAGTGAGACGAGGACTGTATTCCACTAATTGGTGAGTGCTGGATGTTCTCAGGTGGTTGGGGGTATATATTCTGTAGTAATTGTATCATTTGTTGTATCCCTGATGAAAGGAAAACGTCCTCTGAAACATTGGATTTTAATTTGCCAAATATATATACAGTATGCAATTACTGCAATTACATAATTGTCCACAAGGTGGCTCTGTACTGAATGGAAATCATTGCTCTGTGGATTATGTGTCAGTAAACATTGCGGTTTTTCTGCAAACATGGGAACTTCGTTAATAAGCAATACAAGAAGCTTCCAAAAATCAAATCAACCGACCACAGCCTGAAATGATTTGAAATTATTCTGAAGCATGTTTGGAGACTATGCACTGAACAGATGCCCTTTCAATATTTTCAATCAAAAGACAAATTACTCTTTCAACAGACATCTGTTAAGTATATGCTCACTAAGCATGATGTAGGATCATTACAGACAGTCTGTGGCTGTTTAAAGTGATTATTAGTAGCTCATAATATTTTTGGTCAATGATGTCCCAATGTCTGCAGAAAACTTAAGTGTGTACTGAACACACGATCCTCAGAGCAACGATCCACATTGAAACGTCAGCATAGAGCCACCTGGTGGACAATTGTGAAATTTCATCATAATACTACAGCAAAGGATTCTGGGATTGTTGACAAACATGGATCTCATGCAGCTTGCAGATTGTTAAAATACATCTTTCAATCAACTGTCTAAAAATGTATCTATGGTGCTGATGTGTACCCAGCTTTAGAATGATAATTGCCACACAATATAAACATTACTCTTGTGTGTTCACCATGGCAGAATTTACTCCCATGTCATTACAATTTTTGTATCTTTTTCCATCACATGGACACAGATGGCTACCACAGTGTCACCAGACACCAACACCTGTGACTGTATACACCATAGGCAGGGACTCACTGGCATAGATGAGCCTGTCTGCATCCGGGTTGCTGCTGTGGTGTTAGCAAATGGGGAACATGTATCAGTAAGACCCCAGCGGCCAGAAGTGACGTCATAGGCATGCCTTTCTCCATTTGCTGACGGCCACAGCAACTGCCTGCTCCTACAATCTACTTGCCCTCACAGCACAGCCATACAAAAAACAAAGAAGGGCTGTGGGCATTTTGCCAGGCAAATGTAAATTCTTCCTGTTGAGGCTGCCTTGCTGGCATCCAGGCATTGCTCTTACAATCTCGCCGCCCTCATAGCACAGATGTACAATTAAACAGTCTATAGGAGTGGCAGAGGTCACTCAATATTACAACTACTCTACATTTGCTGTTTTATGGTAAATAAATAAGTACATGAAGCAAATACTTTAAAATCAACACTTTTACTATGTATTGAAAGGTAAAAGAAAGGTGTAAAACAATGTTGTTTAATGAGAGGAAAATAAGTAAACCGTAACTGGTTGCACTTAATGGATATTGTATGAAGTTGACTCCTTGTTAGAACTTGCAGGTGTGGAAGGTGCAGGCAGCGAGCAGTCCTGTGGATAGGAAAAACACAAGATAGCAATGAGATTAGCTGCACAATTCATTAAACAATGAACAGTAGGCCCGGCTGTCCCCCCCTGATGGTGGCCCTGGATGCACCTCAACATATGCAGGAAAAAGAGAGGTAGAAGACATTACCTGATTTGGATTGTGGACACTGGTTAAGACTTGATATGGCATCAACATATTCCTTTCCTAAGAAATCGTTCATTTTGGACTCTTTAATTTCACGCAAGCATTGCGTAGAGTCCTTGAAGAGTTGGTCTTTACGTCCTTCTGATGCATACATCTGGAACAACTGGGTGCTTTTGTCCTTTTGCCTTCCAAATTTGGCCTAAAAAAAAACATTACCTTTTCAAAAACCCATACATAAAATCTAATGTTTCTCTGATTCATTTGCTAGCCATTAGTTACCACAGAGGAAGGAAAGTGTAAAGAAGTACATAAATAATTAATGAATATATTAATGAAAAAACCATATACACATATGACATTTTATAGGTACTCACTTTATCTCTATATAAAATAAATATAGTATGCTAACTGCTAGACTGGGCATATACTAGACCCATTAATGCTCCCAGCAGGGGTTGGCTCAATACATGGCATGATTTTCCAATATCGATGCCACACACCCCCCCTGCAGAGAAAGAACTTTTGCTCTTTTATTGACAGTTGTTTTCCTCTTTATTTTCCTCTTTTATAAAGCTGGGCACACACGGTAAGATAAATTGTTCCAATTTAAGGATTTTTTCAAGAGTGGCCAAAACCATGTTGAACGGCAGGGGAGGTAAAATGAATGTCAGTGTTTGCATGCAGGGGGAATACTTTATTGTTGCATGTTGCACACAGATACTGACCAGCGTTACTGTTACACTGTTATTACACATCATCTCTCACCTGTAATACTGATTGCAATTAATTCAATTTGCCTCCCATGCAATTCACCATGGTTTTGCCCACTCTTGAAAAAATCCTTAAATTGGAACAATGTATCTTTACCGTGTGTGCCTAGCTTAACTTAACTAGATTTAATTGGACAGCGGCAGAACGGTGCAGGCTATAGTAGCTCACCAATATCAATCTTACCTCCTGCTCTTTAAGGATCTTTACAACTGCTTCCTTCATCTTTGGAGTAGTGACAACAGCATGAGCTGGGACCTCTGCAAGGTGGCAGTCTTTGTATTCAGTGACGGGTTTGCGAGAACCATCTTTACACAATAATTCAAACTGGTCAAGCGTCCAACCATTTGCCCAGTCTGGAGAATCGGAACCTAGAGGAAAGATACCGTTAGATCACTTCTTTCATTTCTGTGACATTGTTGCAATGTTAAGAAATATACTTTTCTTACCAACAATTGTAAAAAAAAATTGTGATGTCTAAATTGACTCTTTTCTGTACTTTAGGCCAGATTCAGAATTACACTCTCATGACTTAAGCTTTGATGGCATTTCTTACAGCAGGAAAATCAGCAAATCTCCCTGGACCTCAGCTAAAGGCAGTGATTCAATATAAATCATTGCCTTCAGCCCTAATGGCTACTATGGGGGAGGGGGGGGGGGGGGGGGGGGGGGGGGGGGGGGTAGGGGGCGAGACTTGATGACATCAAATCCCATACACCCATAGTATAAGTATGAATTAGCTGCCGAGGGAACGGGGCTTCAGTCATAATATGCATAAATCACATCCTCTTTCTCACCCACATGCTGTCAGCTTATGGTTTCTAACGAAAGAGAAAACCCAAAAGTCGGCAACCCTTATGTACATTTACATTTGGACCAATGTATAGATTGGACATTGCTGTGTTAAGCTGGCCATACACCAATACTTCTGGCAGAAGATATAGCTTGCCTATTTATTATCGGGCTGTCTTATTGGCTGGAACTCCTGTCAATCTTGGCAGCAGTCTAGTGCAGCTAAACTATTAGATTAGGTTAGAATTAAACACATGATTTTTAGAGTAAGCAGTAAGATTGCAGTGAGATTGAAAAGTGGGGATGTTGCCCATAGCAACCAATCAGATTTGAGAGCTTGAATCTGATTGGTTGCTATGGGCAACATCCCCACTTTTCAATCTCACTGCAATCTTACTGCTTCAAAACCACCGCGGGGGGGCAGCTAAGTGGTCCTGGTCACCCTCCCGGTATTAAATTAACGCTTTTTTTTATAATTTATTTTCCCCCCCTGGCCGGCCGCCCTAGACGAAGGCCTGACTTCGCCTAATGGGCGCGCCGGCCCAGAGTAAACCACTAAACTAGAATACTAGAATACTAAAATAAAAGTCCCTTTCTAGCAATAGCTCATTGATCTGTAACTATTCAGAAGCTTTACTACTTACCTTTAAGGATCTCAAAAAGTGTTGAGTCCTTCAGAAAAACGACATCACCTTTCTCTATCAGACACCTGAAACAGTAAAATCCTTCATATTAAAGAAATACGACCCTACAATCATTATGACTGTACATCTCATTTACTAATTTATTAACTGGCTTTAATATAGCACCACCAGATTATGTAGCGTAATCATTATAACATGACTAGGTAGTACATGCTATACAGACTGGATAGCAAGTGTACCATCTATAGGATAAAGGGGATTGATGCATAGGGGGAAGTGCTATTATTATACATTGGACCAGCCAGGTTGTGTGGTGCTCATTGTATGATCCAGTGGCTGAGCAGTGTTATCTAAGCTTATCTGAAGAGGTGAGTTTTAAGGGAGAGCTTGAAAGTTTGTAGAGTTTTAATATAGTCCCAAGTTTGGAGTAGTCCCAATGGCTGTAGAACATTGTTCCTGAGAGTTAGTGCAACCCAGGAGAAGTCCATTTGCAGGGAATCAGAGCATTTATCACAGAAGAGAGAAATGAGAGACCAAGCTGTGCTATATCTTGAGAAAAGTCAGGAAATGTGTAATCATGGAGGTCTTTGCAGTTAAATGACACATGTTCTTACTGGGACTTATCTAGACTGAAATGTACATATTATACCATAACATAACTTTGCACAGTTTCACACAGTGCACGCCCAAAGTAGCTGTGACTACCTGCAATTGAAGGAGCATTGCAGAGAGGAAAGGTATCAATTAGCATTTCCGAAATCAACGGATCCTCTATTATATCCAGGCCCCACTATTGCACGCACCTATGTGCTTGAGCATGTAGGTCAATAGGAGGTCTGGAACTGTCCCTCCGTCCACCTACATTACACTAGAAGGGTGTGGGGGAAGGAGACTTATTTGCGGCATAGGGTAAAGGAAAAGCACAAATGGTGCAGTCATCGGTCACACGAACCACTGTGTAAGCTGCTAGGCCCCCTGCCTTTTCTGGCAAAGAGAGGGGAGTGACAGGGGAGTTCACACTTAATAATAGACAACAGAGCCGGATTAAGGCATCAAGTCGTCTTCGATGGCCTTCCCTGGTGCTGGTAATTGCTTTCCCCCCTCTGCAATTACCCACCGCTGTGGTCAATCAGGGGTAAGTGCGCCTGTGACCAACGGCAGCAGGGGACTTGAATGGGCAAATACTGTGATCATGGATAGAGAGGCCCGGGTACACTCAGTTCCTTGTGCCCCCCTGTATTCCAATACCTTAAAGCTCCTGAGTAACCATAATACGCCTCCTTGTTATTTGCAGAGCATTTAGTGCTGTCCAGTGATTTCTGTGGGTCACCGATGCACAGTTTGCAGAGGTTGGAATTAATGTCAGCTCCTGGAACGCAGCTTTCTTTAAAGAATGTTCCTGCCAAGGTAAATAAAGATGAATAAATACAAAAACATTTATCTTCATTCATAATACTTATATTCTCATTTATACCAGATTTTAATGACTAATATTATAGCACATACACAAATACGTGAATGTATGTATACAGAGTAAGTCATATTACACACATGCAAATATTCATGATTGAACATAGGCACTACGGTTGCCGATCCTCACAGAATTTTCGGGAGACACGCGATTTACGGGAAATTCTCACGATATCCTGGGAAAATCTGCAAATGTACTGGGTGATGCACAGGCTAATGCACTGATTCAATTATACCTGTCCAAGTGTCCCGTTTTCAGCGGGACAGTCAAGGTTTTGGGTGTCCCACCGGCCTACAATTTGTCCCAATTATGGGAACAAAACAGCTTTTTTTTTATAATAGGACAGGGCTGGGGAAGGCTTGGATGTAACTGAGGTTGGGCTTGGATAGGGTTGTGTGTGTGACTTATTTGTTTTTGGGGACAACAGTAGTGGGAGGTATGTTGAATATAAATCACTGCCTCAGCCCTGATCAGTACTTTGAATCAGCTTGATGACGCCATGCCCACCCATTCATAACAAATATATGGGGTTTACTGTCCAAGGGGTGGGGATTCAGGCTTAATTTGCATAAACCACACCCTCCAAAAAACAACCATCTCGTCCCTTCCTCCACTCTTGGATTGTTAGAAGACATTTATAACATTATTTAAAAAATGTTTTATGATTTCTTCCTTTAGTCTATGCAGACAGATACAGTTCTCGCAGAACACTCACCCATATCACAAATGCCAGTTTTGTTATGTATTAAACCAACAGGGATGACCCAGCCAGCGGTGCGGCCCAAAGCCGTGTGGCAGGATTTTTTGCCTTGCAGGTTGTCCCAGGAAACTTCTTTGTTGCTTTTCTTTGCAACGACAACAGCAAAATATGAGCCTTTATTAAAATCAAAAGAGAGAGAATGAGAATTTTACAGTCTGTTAAGTAGAATAAGTAGAATATACTTCTTCATTATTTCTTCCTGTAAATATTATTTAGAATACTTAAGTGATACAGTAAACCAGCAATTCTATTTTCTTATACAGATTTTCTGGCTCCTAAAGAATTGGACAGTATGGGCTAAACCCATGACATGGAGTGTGACCTCATCCTTGCTTAAAGTTTTTTTTTCCTTTTCCCCCAACATAGTGACCCCCAACAGGACATTTGGTGCCAGAATCAGGTACACAACTATTTTGTGGAACATGTGAATGTCCCTAATCCTGCTGTGTGTGGGGGATATGTTTCTTTTTTGTAGTCATTATATGAGAACAGGTTTTTGCAGCTCCTCACATTGCAGGTTGTCTGTAACATAGTAGAGGAGGGTCTGGGAATAAAGTTTTCAGGTAGTCATCTATGTGTAGGATTTTGGTTCAACTGATCATCCATGTCTCATGGGCAGGAACAGATACGATGATATCTGATGGCCTGGCTGTAAACAATGGACTTTTTAATGTGTTTTGGATGGAAGCTGTCCCATCTGAAATATGGTCTGATCATTGGGTTTATGGTACACGAATGTATTGAGTTGTTTTGAATTCTTATAGTCGGATCCAGGTTTATTTCTGGTTCATTGCTAAGTTTATTTTCAGATGAAATCCACTGATTCCCTAACGGAAATGTATAAGTTCCTTTGTAGAGCCAGTCCAGATGATCAGTATATTATCAATGTAATGAAAGTTAGCCAAGGGTTTGATGGAGTGGGATGCCAAGAAGTCACTTTCCAGTTTAGCCATGAATAGGTTGGCATATGGCATTGCCATTCTACTGCCCATGGTGGTTCTGGTGAGCTGGAGAAATATTTATTTACCAAAATAGAAATGTCTGTGAGAATGAACTGAGTGAGTTGTAGCATAGAGGCATCTCATTGGCCTCAAGATACAAAGAGGTCAATGAGATGTCCATCTTTATGTGGGATATTAGAATATAGGGATTGGAATATAGGGTGGCTAGGATGGGGCCATTAGGGAGGCGACCTATAGTCAATCATTTATTTGAGAGGTCTGTGGTGTCCTGTAGATAGCTAACTGTATTTCTCACCAGGGATTTAAGGACACCTACATATCCTGAGATTTTTTTCAGTGAGGGTTCCCACGTCTGAGATGATCGGCCGCCCTGGATTTCCAATTCTTTTGGTGGTCTAGTTTCACTTGTGTTTGTGTACCTGAAGGTTCTGTCTCTTGGAAGACGTCTCTCAAGCTTAGTTTCCTGAAATATTCTTCCATGTCACTACATAGTCCTGTTCTATCGAGAGACTTAGTATGACAGAATGTAAGTCCTTTAGATAGCATACTGAGTTCTACATTAGTGGATTTATGCCATGACAGATTAATGCCACAGCTGATTGTATCTTGATGGGAGTTGTGCTCCAGCCTGCCAGACTTTAATTGACTTGCATGGTGCTTGGATAAAGTCCTGCTTTCATGCGAAGTCTGGGGAGCTTCTTTTTCTTGTTGTTTATTAAACATAGCTGCTTAAAACTGTTGCATTCTCTACATTAGGTCCTCTGTAAGGGTACTCCTTAAAGTTTGTATTTCCATTTGAGCTCTTGGAACAGCAGAAGACATGAATAAGGTGATTCTCTAGTCTGTCAGAAGTCCTGTAGCAAAGGTGTTGTGCATATTGAGTTTTGTAGGTATGCAAAATTGGGTTCTTTAAGCAAAGTCCTTTGGGTATTAAACGTTTCTTCTTGCATCTGGTTAAGAAGAATATATATATATGCTGTCCAGTTCCTTCAGAAGATTTATTAGTTCCGATTGTGTGCGTTACTGCGACAATAAACCGTTCACACAACTTATCTGTACACTAATACACTAATTACGAATTTAATCTGCAGCTAATCCTGTTATTCTGTTGTATTTTTTTCCATTTATCACTTCATGTATCTGCTCTGTTGTATGTATGTGTGTGTGTGTGTGTGTTTCTTCAGATGTCTTGCATTTTAACATCATTGCTTTTATGTCTGTTAGCCATTAAATCTGCAAGATGCCATTTTAGTTTTCCTCACTGAAGAACAACAAAAGTAATACATATGTTATTGTACCTGGGGTAGTTGAACGGCTTCTTTTACATTCGTCAGCTGTAAAAAAGAAGAAACAAAACACCATAAAAATAATATAAAATATACAGATTACCACATATATTATTTCTAACACATACTATACAAAACAACAGGGCCTTGCAGACAAAGACCATGTTCCCCACCCATTCTGCCTGTATTCCTCTTTGTGCGGTACTGCCCACACTTTGTAGCAACCGAGATATACAGAATATTGTAAATTACCCTTTCTGGTAAATTTATATATTTATGATGTGACTGTTCATGTGAGAGTTGAGGTGACATTTCCTAGTTCAACTATATATGGCAGCTTATAATGAAATAGCTTATAGCTGTCAGGTGGTTGTCTTTAATAAGCAAAACAAACTATTTTCCCAGCATGCAAAAGTAAAATAAATCAAATGTATCATGGCTTGTCCAGGCGCAAACTTGCACCTGATTTTGCCCTTATGCACAAACTCAGCTTCAGCCTTCTGGTGTCTGCATACACAAGAAAAGTGACTTACCATCATAAATCTCTCCCATTGCTGGGACCAGTCCGCACTCTCCGGCTGTATACAGGTAGCCTCCATCAAGTGTCACAGCGTCAGCTTCATCTTTCTGCACAACAAGAGGCCACAAATTCATGGAATGGATAAAAGAAATTGGTTGTGTAGTAAACATATTATAGTACAGTATAGGACAGTACCCCCAAAATCGGGACTCTCCCACTGAAATTAGGACAGTTGGGAGGTAAGCTGACACTCTAAAGCTTCATACACAGTCCAGAAATTTAAGAACACCATGGCCTAAATCAGTGGTTCTCAAACCTGTCCTCAGGGGCCGCAAACAGTCCACGTTTTCCAGGTTTCCGGGCTGAAGCACAGGTGGGGTCATTACTGAGTGACCTATGTGAACAGGCCCACAGGTGCTGTCATTATATCACTTGTGATTGTGAGGAGACCTGGAAAACATGCCCTGTTTGCGGCCCCTGAGGACAGGTTTGAGAACCCCTGGATTTTGGATTTTGCTGGGGAACTGAAAAGTGGGGATGTTGCCCATAGCAACCAATCAGATTCAAGCTCACATTTACCAGAGCTCGAATCTGATTGGTTGCTATGGACAACATCCCCACTTTTCAGTTCCCCAGCAAAATCCCTGCTTAGTGAATTTAGGCCCATGTCATTATTTAGTCTGGATTCAGTTTCTAAGGAGGTGACTGTTGATAGTATATAACAGTCCTGGTGGCAATATCTCTTTTCGGCACATGCATGTACTGGGATACTGCTGGGTGCATATACTTTCGGTTACTTTCGGTTAGTTGTCTTGGTATTTGTGCATATATTTGCCCGATTATAGTTTTCCAATTTCAATTCATCCACTATTTAATAAAACTATGTCCCCTTTCTTTAAACCCAAATACATGGCTCCTTGTGTTAAGGTCTGATTGAATGCCATAGAGTCGGTGGTGAACTGATTACATAGTAACATATCCATCATCTTATTAACAGATATAAAAAAGAGTGGATCATTTTGTATATACAGAGGTGACACAATATTTTGTTTGTTTTGGCGCTGGATTTATCTAGAAAGTATGCTAATATGCTGTCAGTAACTCTAAAAAGTTGCAGTTCCTACAACAACTAGGTGGCATGTCAATAACTATTGTCAATGACAGAACAGTGTCCTTCCCAAAATGTGGTGCAGCTAGCCATGCATACCGCAACATGGCACATTTTAGAAGCGCTATAAAGTATCACGTCTGTAAAAGCTCTATATAATATACAAAACTGGTGAATTATTTGTATTTCTTGCTGGGACTTTCTGGAGCTGATCCAGAGATGGCCTTATCCCTGTGTCATATCCAGACATGCGTGTTTCTGTTAAAACACGCACCTCAGGATAGACTAAGACCTGTGCATCTGAAGCTTCAAACGGATCACAAGCCAGCAACGCACAGAAGAAGACAGTAATATTAAGAAGGAATTCAGAGCTTTTTTATGAGACATTAATTTGGCTCATATTAGACCTGTAATGTTGACCATCTTTTAAGCACATTCAAAGAAAAAATTCTTGTGTTTAATTATTCAGGTTTATATAAATGTTTATTTTGTCACTATTTTATCACTTTGTTACATTGTAACTCTATTACATAATTGACTATACATACCCTACCTACAGTACATTATATCTTTCATGCTCTTTATTCTGTGATAATCCTGCTTACTATATATAGGCCTGCCAATATCTGACCCAACGTGTCCTCTTTTTTTCATGCCCACTTTCAATCCCAATCCACCCCATGATCTATCGAAAATCTATTTTTAAGTATAATTTCGTACAATGGTGCATTCCTAAATGCACAACTATAATGAAGGGATTCTGCACTCCATTCGACCTACAGCAGTCTAGTCAGAGTATTAGGCACCTAGTCATTTATGCACGTAGATCTACTACTCATTTGTCTGCTACTGCTTAGTATCTGCCCATAAAACAACCACTGAAGAAGAACTGGTGATAACATATCTTACAGAAGTATCTGAATCATTGGTCCACTAACAGAAACCTGAGAGTCTTACTTACCATAATCTTTGTAATGCATTCTTCTGCAAGTGAGGCTTCAACACATTCAATGGCTCCATTACTTGAAATACTCCAGGTATCACACTTTACTTTCTCTTCTTTGCTTTGTGTACACCAGCGGATCTTGCTTTTATCTGGCTCTACGTACTCTGTGTTAAATATTAAAGACTTTAATAACTCTACTATACAAATTTACTTTAACCAACCTGTTAAATACAAGTATAAATCAAATAAATCCGGTTGTACGGAAGAATATCAGCTGTGCATTTTTTCCATACTTAAAAGAAAAGTATTGGTGGGAAATTGTTGTTTGAATATAAAAAGATCATTTATTTTCTGTTATCCACCTTGTGTACTGCGTCATAAGCTGCAATATATTGAACAATTGTAGTGTGTAAATTTAGTCACTAGGGACTGGATCCAGATTTAGATGGTCTGTGCTTTTGAGTGACAGTGGGCACTGGGAAGTGCGACAATGCATAGGACGCCCAGAGAACATCGCCTCTGCGACAGATTTCCCCAGGGCCTAAATTTACTAAACTGCGGCATTGTAAAAGTGGGGATGTTACCCATAGCAACCAATCAGAATCAAGATCCAGTTTCATTTTACATACTGGAGATATATATAGCCTAGTCACATCCGACCCACAAAGGAGCATTTGAAACATGAGTGGGAAACCAAGCAAATCCAGTACCCGTTCCATATGGAAGACATGCCTATTTGCAACTGTGTCCAGGTATTTGTCAGTCATCAGTACAGAGCAGGGAACTGGCTGGCTGGTGAGAGACCTTCATTGTAGCTCTAGGTGGACAAATGTTCTCCTTAAGGAGATCACCATTATCTGCACTGATGAGGGGCAAACACAGTGAAACACCTGTCTGTGGGCTTGGCTTGATTTTCCAGTCATGATTCAAAGGCTCCTTATGGGTTGGATGTGACTATAGGAACGCTACCTCCAATAGGTGGCACTGAAGATATAGCTAATTTCCCTGGAGCTTATTTGAATATTGTAATTACTCATGGAGCATTGAATGACGACTCCATACACCATACCGGTGATCTCCAAAACTTACCCCCTTGAGAGCTACCTTCTCTATTCTCAACACACTTCAGATAGCCACATTAGGCCAGATCCAGACTGGTGTGCAATGCACATGCCCATAAGATTTACCTACGTATGTAACTGTGATAAAATATAGGCTAGTTTAACATACCATAATAAGGATTGGGGTTAAGACCAGACATATGGATCTTTTGCATACTACAGGCAGGTGCAAGCACTTCTGATGGTAGTAGTTACAGTATGGTAGTGTTCTGAATGTGTAAGTGGCCAAAATTCAGCACAAATAAATAAAGATTATACGAGCGCATTCTATATATGGAACTCATTGCGAGATCACAGGTTTGCTCCTATGTTTCTTGGACAGCACTAGTCAGCACTTACCATTCTTTAGGGCTTTATAGACATTTGTCAATACTTTTCCCAGATATAAGAAGGAATCCATCTTGGCTGGAAGGGGAAGGAAACCCTTTGCAGAGTCCTTGAACATCAGGTCTTTACCGTGAGGGGAACTGAACAGTTTACATTCAGGTTTTTTCTGAAAGTAACAAACAATAAACACTACAAATATTACACACATTGGAAATACACAAACATAACCTTATAGATTATACGTAACATTATATATATATATATATATATATATATATATATATATATATATAATTTCCAAATAACCCATTTACACTTGTTTCAGAGGACCTGATTTAGATTTAGGGGGTATTTTTATGCAGTTGGATCATAAAAGATATGAAGTTGCACACAGAAGTGAGTGACCTGATCGTAATTAAATCCATTTGATCCAGACTTATAATCCACTGCCATTTTACATTAATATGGGTCATAAAAATTAGGGTAGGGCACCGGGGTTGCAGTACGAGCGAGGGGAGTGGTTTGTTAGGATGCATGGAGTCAATGGGAATACAGTAGATATTGGATCAAAAGATATAATATAGAAGTGTTACGTTTGAGTGAACATTCTCCTTTTCATTTACAATTACTATAGATGAAAATCAAAAATTCTGTGTTTGTGGACATAAATGCAGAAACGTTCATCAACTTAAAATATATATTGATTGTAAAGACAAAGTACTTCAGGAGGACAGCATATATATAGCAGTATTAATACGAAACTCTCCCTGGTACTGTTTTAATTAGAGGCCAGTGAGTTCTTTCTAATAGACTCCCTATATGTTAATGGGCATAGAGGGGTTGCTAACAGTTTCCTTATTCAAATACTGTAACTGATTGTTTAGTTTGAAGTCTTAAACTATGTGTTTCATTTACAAAGTACTTTTCAGATCCCGCACATCACCAGTGGTTTTTAATCAGCTTCAATGTAGCTTATACAGGCAGGTCTCACTGACACAAAAAACCTGGGCATTATAGGTAAAAAACTGACCCAGGATTTGAATCCAGGAAAGAAGCAGGGTTATTCTTGAATCCAGGAAAATAGCAGGGTTATTTCTGAATAACACCCAGATCGCCGCAGTGTGAACGCAGTATTACTTAGGTTTAAAGTAATTCTAAATCCTTTGTCAGTTCCATACCTGTAAGTTCAGTTCACTCAGAGGAAACATGCTATATAAACAATTAACTGATAACATTTGTACACAAACTGTACCTGGCAAAATGTCAGGAATGTATTAGACACAGATGGAGATAAGTATTTAGGGGAAAGTACACTGACAATTCATCTCTGCATATGTCCTCATACTATACTGTATAGAATGATAGAAATCTTCAGATGACATAATAATATCCAAGCACTAAACAACTACAGTATGTGTGAAATGTGTGCAAAACTAGACTTATACTAAAGTATATATACATTATTTTCAGACATGAAACTAGATAGAGACTAAATAACGATGCATGCATAAAGCACCTATTAGTTCATATAAGTGACCAGAATGAGGGATATTAGAACACTGCTTGTCACTATAAATGTCTGCCTATACCGTGCAAAAATCTATCTAAGAAGTCTGGATCATGAGGATTTCAGGTGTTAATAGTGAAAGTTGATTCTCTGTTTTCGGATCCAACATATTGGAAATCTGGATTGGGTCAAATGTTACCATAATAAAGCCCTTTGTTCTAATTTAATTGTGATAATTTCTTACACCCCCCTTCCCCCCATCATAGACTGGCCTAACCCCTACATTCAATCAATTTGAGATTCCACTCACAAATAGGTTTATAGCGCACACTGGGGGTTTTTTTCCATTTGGTTGTAAACACATTGGATTCATAAAGATGCCCATGAACTATACCTGAGCAGAAAGGAGAAAGTCCTTAATGGCTTGAATCTTATTCTCATCGGATGCAGACACCACAGCATGAGCCGGGATCCTGGACCAGTAACAGTTTTTATATTCGCTGATTGGTTTCCTTGTGTTGTCTAGGCACAGCAGCTCATAACCTTTTTTGAATTCATCTAAAAGGACAGTGACGAATAGAATATTACTCCTAATGCCATTAGAAAGTAGATTATATGGTATTAAGAAATTAGAGGTAGCATAATAGTAGCCGTTTTGTTTTATGGTATCCATTTTGAGTGTGTTTCAATTAATTTGTGAAGAGCTTAGTTTTATATTTATACATATAAAGCTCAAGGATAGGGCAAAGGTTTATCACAAATGTCAGGACAACAATATTTTACTTCATTGCAGAGCATACATTACAAAGCATACAAATGTAATTGTGACAATGTAATACAAATAGGGAAAGAGAAGCTGTGAGGGAGTAGGGATGCCTAAGAATATGCCACAGCTAGTGTATGTGAGAGAATAAAGCAGTGGTTCTCAAACTGTGTGCCTAGGCTCCCTAGGGTTCCACGATACTCCCTGGGGTGCTGCGGAATGTTATTTTCCGGCATGGTGCCACGTTGCTAGTATTACTTAGAAGTGCAAGATATGTTATCAATCTGATCTATTTCTGTCATTACCTAAATCGTTATTACATTATTTAAAAAAATGAGAAATTATTGAGTCTTAGGGATGCCTTGAAAAATTATGGAGAGCCTAAGAGTGCCTCGACTGAGAACAGCCACCGGAGTAAAGGTTTATGACGTCAATGGTCTGCTTATTACCTGGTATAATGTGTTTCACAAAAGACATATCTCCTTTATCATCTGCCAAACATCTACAACAAAGAAAATATTATATGGGTAAGAAATGTAGTAATCACTAAGTGCTTTAAGGTTTGTATAGTAATATAATAGTATTTACATACAGTATAATTATATTTTTTAATATTTAATATATGCACAATGCAAAATCTCTCAGGACACTTTTATGCTTAATTATTAATGAGGCTGAGCATGTTTAATTTGTTTAAAGCATTTTTTAGACACTACCACAATAAGGATGGGATCCGGATTCCTGTCCAAAGCCCTACTTCCACGCACTGTTTGCCCATATACTGGCACCGTGCATGCGAGCTGCAGATGTTGCAAGATGGAATTTGCAGCGTACTGAACAATTCTGTTCTGTTTTAGCGCATACTTGTGTGGATGGCGGTCATATGGATAGCATAGCAACTTAAGCTATTGCACTTATCCAGACCCTATGTACTGTTTTCAACTCACAAATACTAAAGATAATGAATACATATGTTTTTACTTACTGTCTGGCGCCAGAATAACCATAGTACGGTTCATTTTCAGATGCTTTGCACTTTTTGTCTCCCTTTCCAGCGCACTGTTTGCACAGGTTTGGCTCAGTGGCACCAGGGACACAGCTGGCAGAGAAGAATCCTGAAACAGCTGAAGAGGAAATGCAGTGTTATAATAAGAAATGATATAAACTACACAACCAGGCTCGAACCAGCCTTGCTCACCCCCCTCAAAATGAACACCCCAACCTAACTATTTCTTTATTGACTATAATTAATTCAATGTAGAAATATTTATTCAATTTTAATTCTTACCATTTATTACCTCACCTTGATGTGGGCCAAATAAAGCAGATGCAAAAAAAGACATTATAACAAAATACATAACAAAATACATGACATTAGAAAACAATTACAATCAGGGTCAAGTCATAATGTATCTCATACATCAGGGCTCGAAGTGGGGGGGTATGACATACCGGCACTTCTCTCACTGTTGTAATGAAAAAATGTAAAATCTCCATTGACTTCCATTATATCCTGTGTTTTCATACCCCCACTTCTGAATGTCCATACCACTACTTCTAAATTTCCACTTCGACCACTGTCATACATCATATTTATCGCTGACGCTCTTCTTCTTCTGCCATTCCATGACTTAAATGCTAGACTGCCCTCCCAAAACCAGTCACTACTCAGGCCAGGTATTATCAATGTAATATATATGTGGCCAAGAAACAAGAAATCAATTATGAAAAAGGAGATATAAAATAAAAGACTCAGGCCACGAAGGACAACCTCCGCCTGCACCAAACTCTCAGCAATAAAAATATAAACCTCAAAACATTACTGTCAGGGCTCAAAGTGGAGGTGTATATGGGTGTATGCCATTCCGGCACTTCTCCCACTTATGTAATTGTGTGTATGCCATACTCCCACTTAGACCACTGATTGCAATCATATGACCATACAAATTCGAAAAAACGAAATCTGCTACTGTCCCCTGATTCAGTATTCCTTCATTGTATGCATTTGAGTGATAATTGCATGTCATTTCTCATGATATGGAAGCTGTAACACAAATGACATTTATACAAGTGGTCTAAGGAAGGAGATTTACCTTTCTGAAGAGACTGGTTCTCAGGTCCATCCCATTTCAATTGTTCTGATACAAGGAGAGTTCCAATTGGAGTAGCCCAGCCCGCTGCTCTGTCTATTCCAGTGTGACATGTTCTCTTGCCTTGGATTTCATTGAACATAAATCCACTTCCTTGTTTCACAAGGGTCACACCATAGTAACACGTATCGGCATCTGGAAAAGTAAAGTTGCTCACAATAGTAATACAGTATAAACCTTTAATGAACTTGTATGTGCTGAATCTACTAAAGCAGTGATTCTGCTTGTTATCTGAATGGATATCAAATACCTTCAAACACAATACCTTACAATATGTCGCAAACTCTTGGAGTCCAGTTTTATATGTGTATATCAGGGTTGCAGAAATTTCTGGGAGACTCCCGGATTTCAGGCACTTCTCCCGGTATCCCAGAAGAGTCTGCTAATTTATGCTAAGGCAGTGATTATCAATGCAAATCATTGCCTCAGTCCTACGTGGCCCAGTTCTAGGCTACTGAGCAAGTAAGTGAGTGTGTGGTGGAAAGTGCAGAGGCTTATAACATTCCTATATAACATAGAGTGGATTTCAAAATGATCATTTAAACCACTATGAGTAGGCTACAAGACTATACACAAAATAAAGTATATTAGCTAGGTATGCTACACATGAATACTTCAAATCACATAAAGTTATCAGGTGGCTAAAGTGGCAAACATGGACTCTCATGGACTTCGTCAAGGTCATATTTCAATTACCTTTCTCAGTGCCATAATTTTCTGCCACAATTGGCTTTAAGTTATACGGTTGCAAAGCAGCTTTGTATATATCTCCACCATCCAGAGTTATAGCGTCTGCAAATCCTTCCTAGAAAACAAACATTTCTTAAATTGCATTTTTTTCAATTATTATATCACTGACATTTGAGTTTTTAAATACAGGAATGAAACTGGCAATTACTGGCTTTGTTTAGAGCTAAATGTATCATGAAGTGGAGACTGCTATTTCCTTGTGATTTCATTGTTGTAGCCATTAATTTATAAGTTAATATAGGAGATTGGCATCAGGCAGCACGGTGGCTCAGTGGTTACAGATTGTGGCTCACAGAGCTGAGGTCATAAATTCAATTCAGTGGGACTTGTCTGTGTGTCTCGGTTTCCTCCAACATGCCAAACAAAAGCATGTAGGATAACTGGCTACAGCAGGATGGCCGATTTACCACTGTGAAGTTATGTGAACGTGGCAAATATTCAATGACAATTAGATTTAACAACAAAACCATAGATTGTCCCCTGATCAGAACAAACTGGGAGGCAGGAAGGACATCGGGACAGTCACCCAAAAGCAGGACTGTCCCACCGGAATCGGGACAATTGGGAGGTATGTATTTACTATACTACGGGAATGGATAAGTGGAGATGTTGCCTATAGCAACCAATAAGACTCCAGCTTTCACTGTCCTATTACATGCTGGTTGTTGTCATCTTGTTGTCATCTTGAATCTGATTGCTTGCTATATGATATGTTTAATAAATCTAGCTCTATGATTTTCTCTGTAGGAGCGGAAACATGTCAAATGCACTGAAATCTATATATCATACTTATTGAAAGTTATCATCTGTTTACTATGGCCATACTACCACTACCTTGTCTGGGAAATAAGACCAAAACTTTAATAGAGAACATAGAAAAGTAAAATACAGTCTCTTATCAGTTAGTGTATGTACTATGCACAATGTTATTATTAACAAATTTTAAAATGATGAGTGGAGGCGTCATTCACATAAAAGTCATGAGCTCTATGGGTGGGTGTAGAAATAGCTGACAGTCACACAGATTGTCGGGTTCCCAGACATTGCAAGAAGTTGGTAAGTATGACCACAGTCGAGCACCTAAGATTAGTACCAGGGGTGCGTCATATTTTATCTTGCTTGAATTATGATTTGTATGTCAGTCTAACAAAATGTAATTACACTTACCATGCCCTAATTGATGGTAAGATGGTAACCATGCCCTAATTGATGCATAATGATATTTAATATTAATTTCACATCATTTATGTAAGTGTCTTCTATTAGGGGATCGCTTACCGCAATGGCTTTGAAACAGTCACTGGTGCTGGATTTAAGGACACAGTTCAGGGTGACCTTGTCACATTTGCAGTCTCTCGACAAATCTCTGCATTTCTTTAGTTCAGCTTCAGATTTTACACACCAGCGAATGTTCTTTGTGGGGACAGCAAAGCTCAAAGCTACAGAGATGTACAGAGAAAGATAGAGATTTGATTAACATTCTGCACTCTTTATGTAGTGTTCTGCAAATGTTCAAGGCAAACTATAATATAGATAGACCCATGACTGACTTATTATCACAATGCTGGCACAGGATCCAGACTCAGAATAATAAAAGTGGCTTATAATTTTACTAGGAGTAAGAATGGTCCCTTATTAAAAAACTAAACCATATATGTAATGGTACACTGATTGCCTTATTTTATAATGACACTTCCATTGTTGTGGCTTTAAACTAATAAGGGTTAATGTGCCACTAGGATCAAAAATGTAAATTAAAAAAAATCCTACTAATCTATAAATAATATATATAAATAATATATGTATTTATTTTTATGTTTGTTTAAAAAGTCCACCAAAAATTAAGTAAATAACCAACATTGGAGCAAATATGGAAGCGCCAACATAATAGTAGTAAATCTGCCCGTTGCAATGTTGCAATTAAGTCTATTTTTACATTGCATATATATTTTTAAAAAAGAAATGTGAACCCTACATATCATCTCTATATCTGCACATTTAAATGTTCCTAAAACTGCATTTCACCTTGCGTGTCACCTCCGACGATATTGAACAAGTTTCTTACCCAGAATTCCGAGGAACAGAGCCAGCTGGAAAGTGGGAGCCATGGTCTGAACAGTCTTCCTCCCAAACTGCCAGAACCCACTTGTGAAGAGGAGTCAGGATAAACCACAGCCCTTATATGCAATCACAGGGGAGCTGAGTGGACAGATTTCATTCCCTGCAATGTTTACTTTCTAGCGTTTCACAATAGTTTCTTTTCTTCTCCTCCCTCTCACTAATCCCCATGGAGAGACTTGCTTAACACAAAGTTGCAAATGAGTTCCCTATCCAGATTAACCTATTTCCTATAAAATGATTAGGGATGGCGAATGAAATGGAAATTTGCAGCAATGTGCAGTTGTGACTGATCCAGGCGAGGTGAAGAGATTAGTACAGCTATGTGTTCCATATTTATTATGACACATCAACATTTACATTTTACAAAACAGTGTTATGCAAGTTTTCAGTATGCACTAAAACCCTATCCTGGTTTCTATGCTGGAATCCTTTATAGCGGAGGGGCGTGATGAGCCGCCATGCGTATATTCCATACATATGGTGGGCAGGGAGAGGGGGCATAAAAGTTAAGCAGGGTACTTCCTTTACATGTACAGACTTTAGCATCACACGGTCATACATTTTAGTGAAGGAGATCCATTCACTGGACTAGATTCAGACTTTAGGCATTATTTACTTACTTACAACTTACTCACGAGTGGGCAAAACCATGTTGAATTGCAGGGGAGTTACATTTCATTAGTTACAAACAGTATTACAGGTGAGTAAGTTGAAAGTAAGTCAATAGTGTCTAAAGTCTGGATCTGGTCTACTGTGTGTGCAGAGGTCTGGATGAGGTCTCCTGTTGTTGGATTTCAGCTTTCGTCTAACTTCTGTGGGTGCAGGGAAAGTAAAGAAGAGGGAAATCCTACAGACGACACAACAGAAATGACAGCTCTAAGAAGTCAGCGGTTGGCAAGTTTGACAGCACTCAGGAGTCAGTCTATCAGTGTTTGCCAGCAGTGCACGGCACTAATCTGTCAGGTGCTGGAAAGTTATTGATAAATAGTGCTCATCAGGGCCGCCGACAAACATCACCCGGGCCCTGGACTCACAAAGTCCCAGGCGGCCGGGCCCCCCCACATAATGCTAGAACGTCTTGACGCTGTGACGTCACAACATCACTGCAGGAGGCCATCGAGCCTTTAGAATGCAGTGGCCTGGCGCTCTGTACTGGCGTGCCAGGCCCTGCCGGCAGCCTGCCTGAACTCAGTGAGTTCAGACAGGCTTCTGGCAGCAGCCGGAACGCCAGTACAGGGCACCAGGCCACTGCCGGGAGTTGGGGGGGGGCGGCCGGGTCCGGGACTGTAGGACTGGCTGTCCCCCCTTGATGGTGGCCCTGGTGCTCATAGACTACGAACCTGCCGACCACTGAGAGCTTAGCATGCCTTTTGCGGGTGCAGGTGGGTCAGGCCCCCTGTATAAGGGGGCCCCACTGTAGCCAAGGTACAGTAGTTACACCATAGCTGGCATCTAATTACCGAGCCCAGATTTCTAGTCGTATGGAATGTGGAAAACTGTGAAGAAATATAGCAAACCTTGGGATATGATTTAGAGCCCTGAAATGCAACTGGCACTTTTTATATTGAGCAAACTCAAATGGGTTTTGTGCAATAATTATAAGTACACATTGATAAAAAAAATAAACTGCAAGAATAAAGATTGCAAAGAACAAACAACACAGAACAGCAGTAGCACACTAATAACACGGAGCTCATGTCTGCCAATAAAATGTTTAGTTGTAAGCTTCCGAGCACTGGAATGCATACAGTCATGAACAGTTAGTGGTTATGTTAATATATAGACTTGTAGTAATCGTGAAAGTAAGGACATCATGGAATTACCAGGAAGAATAATTCAATGGAGATGTAGTACATTATATGAAAGATGATCTCCAGTAGTGGGGCTGACAATTGGCGTTCCATCTTGCCCTCACCCCACAGCACTTGATCCATTGTTCTCTTACACAGGCTGGGGACTTCTGGCTCTGACATCCATCATTGAGATGCTAAAATCTGTCTTCCAGAAGGGTTTTGTAGTAACATATGGGTTATTAGGGGAAGAGCATTAATGTTATGTCTAGGGGTGACTTGACTCTTATGGCCAGATTCAGATCTTTACACTCTCATGACACTTTCATGGTCAAAACCATGTTGAGTTGCTGGGGGGGTAAATTTAATTAATTGCAATCAGTATTAGAGTTGAGAGATGATGTTTCCAGCCCAAGTCTAATAACAGTGTAACAGTAACGCTGGTAAGTATTCTCCCTGCATGCAAACACTGACATTCATTTCACCCCCCCTACAATTCATCATAGTTTACCCATGAGACTGTAAGTCATGAGTGTATATCATGAGAGTGTAAATCTGAATCTGGCCATAGATCTCACCTTTTGTCCTACCTCCTCTATCTCACCTTTGTGAGATCTAGGAGATAGAGGTCGGATGAAAAATAAGGATTTGTCCCAGTATGACTAAACAGTAAATATTCTGTTATTTCTTTATCTGTTTATATGTGGTGCTGTGGAATCTACATAAATGCATATCTATTTCTATAGGGGATTTGTCAAGCCACAAGTGTCTCTAGAACAATTCTTAATGAACAACAATGCTCTTGACTTTTGATTTATCTGTGAGTGATTTTACCCAGTTCTCACCAAGAGTGCTAAACATAAAGGAGAGACAGTCACACATTACTTCACTGAGGAGCAGGTATTAACAGAACTCTCAAAACTAAAAGTAGACAAATCCATGGGGCCAGATGGGATACATCCTAGAACACTAAAAGAGCTTAGAGGGGTGCTGGCACAACC
>JABWIB010000971.1:62302-75672 GCA_016617825.1 Platyplectrum ornatum
AAGGGCATCAGTTAGGGTTTGGTTTAGATGAGATACAGCCATATCAGGAGAGTGAAAGTCAGGAATTGGAGAGAGAAGTTGTTGAATAGATTGAGAGAGTTGGTCAATATTAACAGCATTAAGATTTCTACGTGTGCGATGTGGTTTCATAGTGTTTGACAAGGGAGTGTGAGTGGTAGTTGAAAGTTTGCAGGTGACAAGGTGATGGTCTGAGAGGGGATGGGATCTGTATCTGTGTTCAGTGGCAGGGGGGTATGTAAAAAGCATGGCTTTAGCCCTTACGTACTATAGAGAGATGCATAACTTCCTTATTTTAAGTGGCGTTGGTGCTTAATTGTATGGATGAAGCTTGCAATTACCTCCCACACAAGAGTAGTGGCATATTTCCCAACTGTCCTGAATTTAGCGTGACAGACATACTTTTGGGTGGCTGCCCCACTGTCCTGCCTGCTTAATACTTTGTCACAATAAGGGGGATAAACTGTGTTGGGCGGGTCCAGGGTGGAACTTATTTGTCTCTTTTTTTTTTACCCCTAACATTCTTGGAGGTATATAGTGGTGTCCCCTTGTACACACTATAGCCCACCAGAACACATAGTTAGAAATAAAGAGAAGTGCTGAATACATGTTTTTTTTATTATACCTGGCCCCCTCATTCTGGTTCCTGTGAGCAGAATTGAGTTTTCTACACACCTCAAACATTATTACGTAGCCTCCCAACTGGCCCACTGTGTCCTTTGCTACCCTATGCCTTTAGACATTCATAGAAGCTGACCCATTACATTTACACTATGTTTACCAGACCAGTCTACTCCCCAGTACTTTCAGTCTCTGACTTTCTTTCCTTTACTGACTTTTGAATCCCTCTGTTGTAGATAATTAACCTCCAAAGGCTTGATTTCTCGCTTATACTCTGACCTATCCTCTTCTTGCTCTGACCTTGTGGGAGCCCATGTGCAAGCCTGGAATTCCGAACTTGTGACTCCTCTGGACACAGAGGACTGGGAGGACATCTGGGATAACTCAGCCTCTTCATCAATCTGTATTAAAACCAAGGAATTAAGCTTTTCTACTCATGTTGCTAAGTTCTCCGATTCTTGTTGGCGAGTCTGCCTGACCTATGACTTTTCTATGACTGCCCTAAACTCAAGACACAGTGTTCCTCAGTGAGAACCTTCCTAATGAATCTTCTCCATACTGACCTTCCTTTTGACCCAAAGTATTATCTTCTCTGCCTAAACCCCCCTGGGTTGTCCTGACCCCAGAGCAACCACCTGTGCTATCACTGCAATCTGGCAACAGTGCTCTCCCCCCTCCTTTCATGAACTCATTAACGTCATTCATAACTCAATTCAACGTAATTCTGCAAAGTTTGGGAACCATGTGCTTCCCACTTTCACGCCTCCCCACTTGTAAACGGATCACTCAAGCTTAGGTCTCTCTCGTCTCCTTTACCTCCTGTCCTGCTCTCTTCTCCCCTGTTTCTTTTTTTTTTCTTTTTCTCTTTTCCTTTAATACATATGCAGTCTGCTACTCTGCCTATGTGTCTGCCCTTGTCCTCTATTTGACTTCTCCTTACCTTGTTGTATGTTAACAGTTTGAACATTTTGGTTACTCTTTATACTGGACCACACCTATTATTATATAATAATCAAATCACAAATTTTGAATCTGCCTATAAGCCTTATGCATACTGGTATATGGTATACTGGTATATGGAGATTACACCAACTATCTCCATCTAGTTCTGACCCTGCTGGAGAGAGGCTGAGGTGATGGAGCTGCCCTATTTTAGACCTACCTGTTTTTTGTTGCTCAGTCTGCTTAATTATCATTAATCGCAAAACAATAGAAAAGCCCTACCCACATTCAGCCCTTGTGAACATGGTATAAATAACCTCTGTGGAATATATTACTGTGCTAATGAATAACACTGCCATATCCTCCCATAATGAGTGATTGGATAATGGGCACTCTTACTTTTATTCTCCTGCTGAAGTTAGGGAGTTTCTGCAAATTAACCTGGTTAACTTGTATAATCCACCTGCTGACTGAATAGTATCCACCATAATTGAAATGACTGTTATTTCACCACTTCTTTACCACTGCCAGAAGTCTGTTCATGAGACATGATACGGCTCCAAAAGTAATATTTACTAATCAAATTTAAATCAATAATCACAAACAAATTAATAATAATACCTTCAAATAGTTCAGAGAAGAAATTGGTATATAAAACATTACTTTAGAGACACAGCACCCAAAATAACCCAGCATACCGACAGACCATAACCTATTAACCAGATGAGATTTGAGGCAAACCAGATGAGGCAAATAGTGTTAAAGAGACAGAGTTGAGTCCAAGTAATACTGCCTCAGCAGATGTTCCCAGTCTATTCCAACAGCAAAGTGTCCTTCAGGTATCCTCAATGACTCTAAGGCGGCCATTAAGCCAGTCTTATACCCAGGGAACAATAGGAAGTTTGTCCCCAGGCTACAGACAGCCGACACCTGTGATGTCACAGATCCCAATTTCTCACTGAATACTGGAATCAAGTTCCTTCATTAATATTAAGACTTTCTGTCCCCAACACAGGACATATGTTTGTATTTGCAAATCAGAATGGTGTGTGAGGTTTCAGTGGAAGTTGATGAATTCCATTGTCCATTTGCAGATCAATGTCTTCCAATGTTTTAGGCGAAATACACAAAGGCTGGGCGTGATTAATTCCATAGTCCTTTTTCAAACCATGCTTCTCACCATAGAAGGTTAAGGAGTTTCAGTGTCCGTTGTCCATATGTAAACAGTCTAAACAGGATGGTCCATAGCATGCTGAATGAGATTTGAGGTTTCCTGTACCCCCTGCTGATGTCCTGGAATAGGTCTGAATAGGGGCAAAGCCTCCTTAGAATATATGGTGTTATGTTCATAAATCATATTCTTCATCCATAACTCTTTGCATTCCCATTTGATTGAGATATATCATTGCACAGGAAATGTTTTTAACAACGCATAGAGTCTAAACTTTGTACCAAAATGACCATGTACATGAATATAAAATTTCAGAATGGCTGATTCCTTGGTTTGGACTTTGGACTTTGACAAGATATTCTATTCATAATATGTAGTACTTCTACTACATAGTATTGGTTTTGGTTTTTGTTAACAGTTTTGTTAAGGGTTTGGGTTCTCACAAGGCAGGGACTCGGATATTCAATAGCTCTGTTCCCTTTTTGCGTGGCTGTCCAGTAAGGTGTGAAGCGGTAAGATGATTGCAATTAAAGCACCATGACCACATGAAAATTTTGTGGCAGCCTACAAGTTTTATTTAGTTTTATTTAGTAAAGAGTCATTATAATGTAGGGTAAAAGATTTTTAATCCTTGAAGTAGACATTTATTACACTAAATACACAATAGTCAATATGTATGCCCCAGGCAGGTTATTTTCTATGCCATTTTCCAAATCCCCAGTCAAAGGGTAAATGTGTTCTTGATACTGGGGGATGACTTTAACACAGTGGAAAATTTTCTCCTGTAACAATCCAGCCCCAGTCGCTCATAACAGTTTGTTGAAGAACATTCCAGCCTTTAAAAATCCTTGGAGGCTCCTTATTCTAAAGTAACATCGTATACATTCTGTTCAGCAGTGCACCATGGTCTCTTTGAATTTCATTATTTGTATGTTTTTGATGGTCTCCTCTCTAGCATACGTGAGGTAATCATTTATGACATATTTGACCACGCCTTGGACCCTTTGGTGTTTCCTGGAGTATATAGTCACATCTGAGGGTTTCCGAGGTGGATAACTACAGTACATTAGACATCTCCTTAATAGGTCACTAAAGCTAGGTAGTCATTTAGAATATCTAAAAGCTAAACATTACATTTCTTCAGTTCTGGGAGGATGTACAGCTCTGGATTTTGATAATCCCCTTGATCAACTTCTTCATCAGCCTCCTGAATGAAATAAAGTACCAAGGTCATTTTGAAGGCACTATCGTACTCTAGCTGGCTAGAGATGCAAAAGGTGATCCGCACTGGGGGGAATATTAGGGGGATCCTGTTCCAATATCAAGAGCAAATTAACACAGTAAATCATTATATTCCCACTTAAAATCACTGGTAAGTACCTGCACCTATATGTACTATCAAGAACTATGAGAGTGCTACTCTAAACACCAATGTAAATATGATAAAAACAAAGCTTTATTATCATCAAGTAAAAACTGAGAAATATTAAAAAACAGATAGAGAAGAATCAGTGTTTAAAATTGATAGATCAATCCAGCTGGCGCTATATTATAATAACGATTGATATCTTATACAATAGTGTATATATTGTGGGCTTCAAAAGCAGAGCACCGCTTATCATTTTATATACCAAGCTAGGTTGCTAACAAGGTTTCTAAGATATTAAATAAATGCAAACAGGACGGACTGCAATTGCCAATTTTTTCAAGGCATCAGGAGGTTTTTCTATGTTTCCCTTTAACTACTTGCAGATGCGCACTGATTAGATTTTAGAGTTTACATTTTTTTCCACTACACTCTTCTTTTCTCTCTAGCTCCCGGCTATATACACCTTTTTAAAAAAATTATAATAATACATTTTACCATTCTTACTTGAGATTTTGTGGCTTTTTTGACTCCTGCCACTGTCTGCATCGTAACTTTCCTCATTGTTTATGAAATTGCCATCATTTAAAGATTTTGGCTGTAAATATTTAGTATGCTCAAATTCATTTACTCCACAATGGGCCCTTGTAGGGATTTTTCCGGGAGAGACAGAAAGTCACACTTCAGTTGTGGTTCAGTCCTATGACCTTTTTATTGCACTATTTAAGGAAAAACTTTTCAAAATGGGTTGAACAAACATGTCAAGCTAGATGTTTTTTTTAACACATGGGAATGGTACCCTATTGCTCACAATTGTGGTACATTTATGGTGTATTCCAATTTACTACCTGGTACATGTTAAGGGAAAACATGAATGATCACCTTACAGTCTTCTGGGGCTATATTTACTAAGCGGTGAGATTGCAGTGAGATTGGAACGTGGTGATGTTGCCCATAGCAACCAATCAGATTTAAGCTCTTAGTTTAATTTTACACATTTTTCAGATTGAGTACTAGAAATGACCATTGTAGCTTCATAGTCATTAGGCTCCTGATCACGAATGTAAATGGAACATGTGGTCAGTTGTATTAAAGATAACAAAGAGGTTAAAAGGATGACATTGGGAGAAATTCAAATCTAAGTAAGAAAACAACTTAAACCACAACACATGGAACAGAGAAGACAGTGTTCTTAATGCTTTCCGCATTCTGCAAGGGCATGTCTGATCTTGTTGAATGATAATACAACTTTGCATATTCAGTGTCAACAAAAAAATCACATTTCATTATATTAGGGGAATGATAAAGACCAAACCCTTTATTAAACTAGAGGATATGGAAGTTTAATAAATGAAGCAGCACTGTCCCTAGAACATGCAAACATAAAATTTGATTATAAAACCTTCTTCACTGTGGTAAAAAAAAAAAATACATAAATAGATGAATGCTTGAAGATAAACAGAGAGCAAGGCCTACATTTACTAAACTGGAAAAGTGTTATGTTCTTATATTTTTTACAGTCTTTTTTTTAGTTGTCAGGTGTGAGTGAATAAGCTTGATGTGTAACAAAGGTATTGATACCAACATCTGAAGATGTAGTATACAATATGACATGTGAGAGTCCCGTGTAGTGCTTATTGCAGGCCCATTACTTATGGTGGGAGTCACCTGACTTGACTCCAGATATTTAGAATGATATGTATACTCTTCAAATAACAGTTAATGGTTTACCACAGTCCATGGGCTCTGCACATTGAAACTCTGTATATTTTCCTTCTTTTATTTCTTCTCTTTCCTTCAGATGTTCCTTCATTCTCTTCCCTTCAAAGCTCTCCAGCAGTAGGATTCAAATACTGATAAATACAAACAGAAAGAGACCTCTGTGCAGAAAGTGTCACCGATCTCTTCTATGAGCATTTACTTGTTATATTTACAATATAGATTCTTGGGGTCTGCATACATAATACATTGTTGGTCCTCTCCGACTGTGAGTAACTCCAAATGTGGCCACCTCTGACCGCCAGCAGTTTCAGAAAAATAAAGAGAATATACTGCCACCAGTGCCCCCATTTCACCCGAAATAGATTTTTTTTCATATTATATCATCATATTAGCAATATATGTGTGTGATTAATGATAATAAACTTGCCCAATAACCTTGGGTTTTGTACATATTATGTGGTTATGGAAGAAATGGTCTAAATAATGTAGCACCCCTGGAGAGATCCTACTCTTTCCATGTGTAGAGAAGTGTGTAAAATAATAATTATTTGGGTTATTTTTATACATTTATGAAAATGTGAATGTAAATTTTATTTTTGGGAAAAATAATAATTAGGGGAAGGGTTGTTTAGTTGTCTAATGCAGGATACACATTAGAAAGATCATCTTTCCAATCAACAGATAAATGACCCTCACAGCAGAACTCTGTCAGATGTGTACTCAACAAAATGCATGTTATGTGAGTAGACATCTAACAGATTTCTGCTGTGAGGGTCATTTATCTGTTGATTGGAAAGATGATCTTTCTGATGTGTACCCAGCATAACTGTCGCTGATGTGTTTTGTTTGGAGGAAGGTGAAATAGTGCAGGCACAGATATCTAGCTAAGTTGGTTCCTCAACTGTACATGTAAGTGCACCACAGAAGCAAGGTGTTGCTTTTGACCACTGAGGAAGCCTCAAAAAGTAAATGGAGTCCCGGCTGGATGAGAGTGGGAAAAACAAAGAGGAGTCGCTAAGCTGGTTAATTCCGGTAAAGCAGAGGAAGTATCGGATTTCCAATACTATATATATATATGTGTGTGTGTACATATTGCTACTTTGAAAGCAAAATCTTCAACAATCTCCAATCTTTGGCATTTGATATATAGTAGAGAAGTTACCTTCTGGGGTGCAATAATTTGGTACAAATAAAATGTTTAATATGTTTTAATATGTTTAATGAATAGGATGTTTGTCACTTGTTAATTCAGTAATAAATAAGCAAATGATAACAGTAGTTCTAGAGATAATTATTCATCTTCCTCAGAACTAATAGATATTGTTTAAAATATCATTTTACCAGTCTATTTGTGTCCAATTTCCAAAGTATATATTTATTGTTTGATTTTAGTACAATGTAAATAATCCTTTAAATGTGGTTGTATAATTGTTTAGTCTTTGTTGGGATTCCTTATTGGTTTTATACATAAATTACTGAGTTAAATTCTTAAACACTACTCCATATTCCTTAATTGCAGGGCTGGTGCTAGGGCGCCCTAAGCAAGACCAAGCACCGCAACCCCCTAATGCCAAGGTCAATGCCGCGTGACGTGAAGACATCACATTGGAACCATTGATGAGTGCAAATATTAGGAGAGGAAATAAGAACCAGTTGCTACCAGTAACAATTAATTTATTAAATTAAGGGTGTTGTTTTACAATAACTTACATAATCTTTGACAATGTTTAAAGATCATATTTTCTATTGCTTTTATACATTGAAGTGCATTAAATACTTCAGGAGCGTGATTCCTTATGGTTCGGTTATGTCTTTCTGAATTCACTATAAACTATTCATTTGAGATTTATTAAATCCTTTTAAATTAAATTAAATCCTATTAAATTAAAACCGCGAAGGCAGACAAAATGAATAAAATGACACCTGTATATATGTACTAAACCAAAAAATTGGAAAAGTGAGGATGTTGCCCATAGCAGCCAATCAGATTTTATCTGACAAAGGAAACGGTTAGCTAGAATCTGATTGGCTGTTATGGGCAACATCTCCACTTTTCCATTACTGCAGTTTAGTAAATATAGGCCCTGATAGTGAAGTGCCAACCAGAACCCTTATTTTTCCCATACAGGTGCACGTACATCACCAGTGACACTGTGCACCAGAGCTCACCTATGTACAGATGTGATTCAGTCAATAACTATTCAAACCAGTGTGCTTCACCCTGCAACCAGATACCAGATGATAAAACAAAAACATGCTTTCTAGCTTACGTCCAGAAATAAAAAAAAACGTTTATCAAGGTCTGTACCAAACACCACAACATGATGGGAAGGGAGGTGAAATTCCTGGGAGGACTGACCCTTTATATCCCCTGGAAACAAGCGGCTGACACAACATCAGAAAAACAAGACAGCACCACACTGGCTATAATTTCTTCAGGATGTTGCCCCCACCAGGAAGTTTCTTTTTCTGCATATTTAAACCTTTGTTTCCTTAACTTTAACTATTTAAACAAAAATTTATTATACAAAGTCCCACATTACCTAGTATCCAATGATTAAATAAGTATAAATTAACTAAATAGCAATCAAGGCCAAAATTTACTAAACAGGAAGATTGTATATATAGGGGTATTACCCACAGCAACCAATCAGATTCAAGATCTCAGTTTCATTTTCAAGTGGGCTGAAATCTGAGCTGGTTGCTACGGGCAACATCCCCACTTTTCAATCCCTGCTTAAAAGTAAACTTAGGCAAAGATGTCGGGCAGTATGGATGGCTCAGCGGTTAGCATTTCCCCTTCACAGCGCTGAGGTTGTAAGTTCGATTCCTGGCCAGAAACTTACCTGTGTGGAGTTTGTATGTTCCTCTGGGTGATCTGGTTTCAACCTAAACACATACTAGCAGGTTAATATATAAAATAAAAAAAGAATTGTCCCTAGTATGTGTAATTACCCCTATGTATTAAATCCCTAATCTCCCTTAAAATGTAAGCGTGCGGGCAGGGCACCCATTCTGTCTGTATCTGTATCCCCATTGTATGGTGCTGCGGATACTTTGTAGTGCCTAATAAATAAGCGATAATAATGTTTCACGAGTTCAGCGTTTTGTATTGGCTTGGTGTCAAAAGGAAATCTTTTGCATAAAAGAAATAATGCTGGCCTATTAATTCTTCTTTATTTACTGTCTGGCATGGAGTTACACAGCAGTTTTGCATTGTCCTGTAGTCACAATGAAGAGATTTAAGAAAACCTTGTCATGTGTATAAGATTATAAAATAGTTTCAGTTCAGTTAAATACATCATGAGGACCAATTCATATTGTAGTCCTATCTTCCTACCTGGGTTATTATTTGGTGCTAGTGATTGTGAGTGGCCCTGGCAGGTTGGCTTGTCTTTCTCCTGGCAGCTGATTGGCTGTGTCTCACATTTAGGACTGAGCACCTATGCTTGGTATATTTGGCTTGGCCACTGTTGTGCCTCCACTATGACTTGTCTTGTACTTACCTGCCTGTACCTTACTTTGTCTTTAAATTACTATTAAAACCCTTATTCTTTTTGACCATTTGAAAGCTAAAATATACTTT
This sequence comes from Platyplectrum ornatum, assembly GCA_016617825.1. Taxonomy (NCBI): domain Eukaryota; kingdom Metazoa; phylum Chordata; class Amphibia; order Anura; family Limnodynastidae; genus Platyplectrum; species Platyplectrum ornatum. The sequence goes on from JABWIB010000971.1 coordinate 71,729, forward strand.
AAAATTGATAGTTGTTGAGTCAACTAATTCCATAAAAAGTATACCAGTGGAAGCCTTTAATATACAATCAGACCACTATGAATATCTAGTTAGGCAATATTGACTCTTCCGCAAAGTTTTTTCAGGACCTGAGCAATGATTACCTCCTCTTCTATTCTTCTGCATGATAAGATCCTTGGGCCAATCTTAACCAAAAAATTGTACTATGACTTTCCTCAATAAGCCACTGGAAAAGGTTTGTCATTGGAAAGTATGCACCTTTAAAGCGGATGAGAAGGTCTAGTCTGGTGACAATAGGGATCCTCTACGGATCCAATTCTGTAGAGGACACAAATAGCGTAGACACTGCATTTTGGAGACTCTCCAAATATAGACTGCGAAAAATAAAATAAGTCCAATTATTATTGTGCACCAAACTAATCTGCCTCTCCTCTGGATCTGGAATTTCATCCTGGCAAAAAAAACAGACAGGACTGAACAGAAGTGGAATTGAACGCATTTTTTTTCCACAACCTACATTTGGAAACTGGATGCAGAATATAGTGCTCATATGTACACTATGCTATTTATGTAATGGTAAGTGTTCATAAGAATAGAGGGTGGGGTAAAGGAACTACCTGGGAACTACCTGAGAATTCTCCAGTGGAGAAGAATGACAGCAGGGGGCAAGAGCCTGCGAGTTTCACAAACCGTGAGTGAGATTATACTGGGGACTCACCTGAACCCACGTGCCTGAACTCACTCACTTTAAAGAGGCCTGACGCACTCTGTGTGGGGCCCGGGAGTTTGTAAGTCCCAGCCCTGGTGATTGTTGCGACAGCCCTGGATAGGAATGTGTTTGGACCACTTAGCACATGCCTGAAAACAATTACAAGCACAGAAGTCTTGGGGAAATTCAGAAGTCTGAACACAATCCTATGATATTCGGAAAAAACATGATGTCCTGCAGTTTATAGCAGGGGTGTTTTGTTACATTCAAAGCCTGCAATGACTTTCCATTATCTGTTTGCTTTGTATTTGCTCTAACAGTCACAGTCATGAGGGGTAAACTGAACATGTGTATGCAGGTGTGTGGGAAAGGAGCCATTGACCTAGAATCACAACGACCTTTGCTTTCTGTTAGTTAAATTTTTTCTTAGTGAATTAATTGTTTTAATTCATAATCTGAGCATAATCTGAGTACACTTTTTCACATAATAATAATAATAATAAGAAGAAGAATAAGAAGAAAAGCGTTGTGAAAGTTATGTAAAATATCTTCTTCATGAATACAATGGCAGACCCTCCAAACATGATCCCTTTCAGCAGGTAGAAAATATTCCACACTATGAGTTTCACCTGTCACACTGGTTTTAATGAACTAAACTGTTCATTAACAGTTCTTTTTTTCTTCAAACAGGTGATTATCATAATAATGACTGTTGGAAGCTCAGGAACAGACAATTTTGTATCTAGTAGAATGGGTCTTGTTGAAGGATTCTTTTTACTCGAGTCCAAGACACGGGGGTAAAAAAGTGTTATACCCAGGTCGGTCCAGGTTCTCTGTATTATTTTGTACAGAAAAATAGATAAATGAATTAATTATTATTATTATTATTATTATTATTATTATTATTATTATTAATAATAATAATAATAATAATAATAATAATAATAAATCACCTAAATCCAGAATCTATGGAGCAATCTGAACGGCTCCATTTGACCTTGAGTTTCAGGAAAAAAAAACTAGCTTCAAACCCAGTTTTTGCCGTGGTGGTAATCTGAATGTTCTTAGAGAATAAATAATTTCTTGTATTGTGCTTTATAATACAAGACATTTAAGAAAAATAAAACACTGCCATCTACTGGTAATGATTAGCTACAAATGTAAAGAATAAATGAGTAGATAGATTCTGTAGGACCAATCTTAGGTATCTTAAGGGGAGGGGGAAACTTATACATATTTCATCAGTAATCTGCTTGCCAGGGATAGTGTAATCATCTTTTTATTGATCATTTATGGATAATTTATGTTTATGTAGCACATTGTATAAACATAAATTATCATAAAGATATAAATAGCATCAATGAATATCAGTCACAATAATAATTACAATATTAAGAACAGAAAATATATATATAGAAAATATAATGCTGTTAGAGTGAAACATCATGTGCTAGAGATGTAGGAATTTAAACATATAGGGCAAAACTATTTACTCAAGAGTGGACAAAACAATGTTAATTTGCAAACAATAATAGAGTTGAAAGATGATGTTTCCTAGCTCAAGTTTAATACACGCATCAGCATTTTAGTCCATGACAGCTCCCCTGGTAATGTCTGTGATTTCAGGACAGTTCAACACAAAGCAATGGCCGCACTCCAGAAATATATCTACTGTATATACTACTGTATATATCTTCTTAGGTGATTCAACAAAAACCAATGGTATACACAACTCCAATATTAAATATTTCAAAAAAAATATATGATCAAAATTATACACAAGATACACAATAATTATACATCATATGTATGAATTTGATGGAACCGAGTAGCAAGTCAAGCAGGGCAAGGACAGGGAAAATGATGTAATTTATGTTCAGTGTCACTACCTGTATTAAATATTTATTATAATAGGGCTACCGATGTACCATTTACTATATAGGGTGCTATAAATGATTCTTTTATAATATAGATGGACTCTGATGAATGGAAGAATTCATTGTTTAATGGGGAATCTATAAATGAACAATATTACAGGTGGACCCTATGAATAACATATATTATATCAGGATTTTTATTACATATATAATATGTAAACTCAAGGAATTACTGTACATATTATATGGGGGGACTATGACTGACATATAATATGAGGGACTATGAATGGCATACATCTTATGGGAACACTGGTATTATTAGAGGCACAATATGAATGTCATTTATAATATGGGGACTGAATTATATGAATTATATATATTTTTTTATTTTATTTTTTTATACATATAGTACGAGGGGGCACTATGCATATAGATTATATGGAACACTATGAATGACATCTATTATATGGGGACATTGTGATTGACACATATTAGAGAGGGACAATATAATTAACATAAATTATTACATGGTTTATTCCTTATAGTTTATTCCATAGGGACACTGTGAATGACAAATATTATTATGACGACACTATGAATGGCATAGGGTCAGCTTAAGTCATGAGTGCCTAACAGTGGCGTAGCTATAGGGGATGCAGCGGTCGCGACTGCGACCGGGCCCGTGAGCTATGGGGGCCACGAAAATTAAAGGGGGATTGAAGGATCAACTGACCCTTCAATCCCCCAGCTAAAAGAAGTGTCAAAAAAAAAAAGACGCGATCGCGGCACCGCTACCGCGACTGCAACTCCTGCATCTGGTCAGGAAGGGGACGGGGAGAGAGCTGTGGCTTTGCAGCTCCTCTGTGACACCATGTAAAGTGCGCTGGAACTGCAAAGCCACAGCTCTCTCTCCCCTGTCCCCTTCCTGCTTCCTGCTCCAATGTCTTCTCCCTCCCCTCTAGAGAAAAGGAAGCTGAGAAGAAGAAGGTTTCAGGTGGGTAATCTCCCCCCTCTCTCTCTCTCCCCCCCTCCTCTTCTCTCTCCCCTTCTACACATACATGCATACACACACTTACATACATACATACATGCATACACACACTTACATACATACATACATACATACATACATACATACATACATGCATACACACACTTACATACATGCATACACACACTTACATACATGCATACACACACTTACATACATACACACACTTACATACATGCACACACTTACTTACATACATACATACATACACACTTACATACATACATACATGCATACACACACTTACATACATACACACACTTACATACATACATACATGCATACACACACATGCATACATACACAC